>OU015493.1:47218222-47228222 GCA_907164885.2 Dolomedes plantarius | reverse complement strand
TAATTTTAAACATAATAAACATGTGATTATTTAAACATGTGATTATGAGTGTATGCCTAAACATCAAGTCAGACATTTTGGAAAATCATGCTATTTTACATACAAACATAACTTTAAACGTGTTTTCATCTCTGAAAACAGTTAATATGCACATTTTATTTCAATAAAGTCATTATGAAGCAGATTGTTGTTCGATTGGTTGACATCGCTGAGGTTATTTTTGCTACACAAGCACGGCTTCTTCGAGAAACTTTTCGAGTTAATTTATGGAATTAAGTTGGTATGTTTATCATTATGCATCTATTTCTGTAAAATATATTAATCATAAAAAGTACACTACTTCCTATGAAGAGACAAACCTCGCTCTTTACGTATTAAAACTTCTATGTCACCAGACATAGAAAATCTTATTTTCTATCTCCATTTCCACATGATATGCAATTCTGACCGAGAAATTTAAACAAAATCCGAAAAACCCATTTCCAGCTTTTAAACTAGCAGACAAATAGCACAATTTTGGGCTCGAGTTACTTCGCTTGCTCAGATGGCTTTTTTTTCTTCTAATTTTAACAACTCTCTCACGCAGACTTTTATTTTTGTTCCAGAAAAAAAAAAAACTTTTTTAAAATGTCGACGAGAACTGGATAAACCTGACCACTGTTAACTCTATTTTAAATTGAACAATATTTTTTACTTTAATTTTCGTAATCCACTTGGTCGTTACTATTTCATCAGCGTCACTCTCGATTGGCGTGGAGCTAGTTCCAGGTTGATTTTCCAGCATGGTTGTAGAGTACGTTAACCATGTCAATGAAACGTACGACAGTAGATCTCAAATGGGTCATTCTCCAGAAAGTGTACATTTTATGTCTTTTTTACGATACTTCATTATGGTTATATTTGCCTTAAATATTTTTCATTGATATTTACCATAATAATGGGCTAATTAAAACAAATAAATTTTTGTACATTATTATAAATAAATTTAGGGATTTTTTTGTATCATAATATATCAAACCTCACCTCCGTGACATGTCCTTACCTCTATGTTGTCATACATTTCCCTCTTTTATTCATGTTATATTAAAAAATATTTCTTTTTACTTAATAATTCTGAATTTTGGATAGTAAAAATTAGTTATTCCAAATATTTTTTATTAATATTTTAAAATTAACAATTATTATATTAGTAGAAAGTTTTGTCTCAAGAACTTTTTTCACCTCCGTGAGTATTCAAGAATGCTGTTATAAACTGGCACTAAATGGCAGTGATGTCTTCAGCACATGGTATTCTGAGAACACACAATTAGCCATTTTGTTTTGGTGAACAGAGCAACTTGCAACTATATTGTTCTCATGAGTTTTATTTGATGTCCATTGTGAAATACGTAAACGGTTACACATAAATCTAGACTCCGTGAACCTTTATTACAGGTAAGAATATGTTCAAGTAATAATTTTAATACTATCACAAGTTTAGTTATAGAGACCATTTATTAATAGCAATTGTTCAGTTTTATGATTCCAGATATTTAGAATAAAATTTTGTTTTAAATATAATGTTTCTCATTGTTTTGTCCTTCGTCCTTATAAATAAAAAATAAAAAATAATACTTGGCTTGCCAAGGTAAAAAACAACAAAAAATTTTATAAAAACAAATAAAAATGTATTCCTATCTTTAAACTTTCTCTTTTATTTTTATTCATCATTGCTTCATCTGTAGACCCTCTTTTCTACTGCTCTGCAAGATGCTTACTCACTTTTTCTTGTAGTATGAACTCACGGATTAGCAGCGATCCAATCATTTCACTCCTTTCCTATACTCTGTTTCTATTGGTTCCCCTCTGCTTATTACCTGAAAGTCTGCAATTGAGGGCGTGGCCCAGGCATTGCAGTTGCGACCCATTTCCTATGGTCCTATGGTAATGTTTCTCACCTCCGTGAATCTCACTTCCGTGAATGATTTCTGGGATCAGTTATCATGGAGGTGAAATTAAATTACGGAGGTGATAACTAAATTCAGTTACATTATTCACTGGCATTCAGTTAAATTAATCATGATTTTATAGTGGAAGAAATTTGATTCTTTATAAAAAACTAAGCGCAGTGATCATTTATTGATTATATGTAAGCTATATATTGAATTATAAAAAATAGATTATACAATTAAAAATCTGTTATATGCGCTCATTTGAAACCATTAATTGATGAAATTAAAAGTATGATTCGAAATCTTGAAACTCCCCACATATTTACAGATGGTCTTCACATGCAATACACAAGCAAAAAGGTGTTTTTTCTTATTGGTACATTTTTGGCCTCTAAGTTACAGTATGTTAAGTCATTAAATTGGCACTACTCTGAAAGTGGTCATGGAAAGGGTGCTCCAGATGTTGTAGGTGCTTGTCTGAAAAGAACGGCGGACTCTCTTGTAGAAGAAAATTTAAACACCTTTATCAAACTAATATAAAAAATATTGCAACTTTTTCAATCCCATCAAAGTATATTGATGATATAGATAAATTATTGTCAGAAGAACTTGCACAATTTAAAGGGACAATGGCAGTTCGACAGATAACATGGTCAAGAAAAGATCCTATGAACATTCATGCTCGAAAATTAAGTTGTTAAACTTGTGGGTCTCATGAATTTTGTAAACATTTTGAGATTGGAATTATTCAGTTACAGCCTACAAATAAACATACCACAAAGAAGCCGCATACTGGTGACAAACAAGCGTCTCATCGAACATTGACAGAGACAAAGAGTGAAAATTAATGAGCATGACTATGTTGTTGGAATGTTTCCCGGTAAATTTTTTTTTTCATTTTACATAGGTACAGTTCTTTCGCAAGATGCCAGAAATGAATATACCATTAAGTTTATGAAAAAGTGTGGAAATGGAAAATTTAAATTTCCTGATGTATATGATACTGGGGTAGTAAATGCCAAAGATTAAAGGCTTTACTTTTGGTACTTCCCCAACCTGCAATCAACAAAAAGAAACAATATATATTTAGAAATTTAGAAGAAAACAATATCAGTTAATTTCAATTGATTATTTCAATGTCAGTTTTAAAATAAATAATTATGTCCATTATTAACTAATGCTCTATTTAAACTTTTTATTTCTAATTCAGAAATTTTAGTTGAATTATGTGTAATAAAATTAAATATCACTACATGCATACTGTTTTTTTAATTGAAGTAATATTTTTGTGAAACTTATCAACTCCATGAATTCCATCTCACTTCCGTTAACCGAAAATATTAAAATTCTTAATTATAACTGTATTATAACTATTTTTTAGAATAAACATAAATGATTCTAAACTACTATATGTAAGTAGAAAGTAATCATATACATAAATTTATAAAAAAACTAGCGGCCCGTCCCAACTTTGTCCGGGTTGAACAAAATATTATACCAATAAATTTCCAGTTGATACCCAATAAATTGTAAATCTTTTTTTACCTTAAATGCCCAATAAAAAGCGTAGTTCCAAATGTAGTTTTCTTCAATAAACCCTTTAACGTTGCCAGTTTCAAAAATCCTTTTTGTATTTATCAATACCTCCTTTACTTGAATCTTAAAAATATTAAACCTTTACCTTACGGGGTGGGATAGCATATATCCTAAGCACATACTCTCGAAAAATACGGTGTGATGTCGGCAGAGATATAGTCTCGAATTCCACTTCGTTGTGACTTTCCTAACGTCTTTGCCCCCAAAGAACAATTGGGTGACATTCTGGGAACGGAGGGTCAATCTTGCCAAAAAGGTCTGAAAAATAATCTTCTTTCGTTCTAGCTAGAGGCTATTTCTTTTCAGGCGAGAGACATCAGAAGGGCGGTTCACCCACGGTTCATCCATTTTCAGCCTTTTGAGAGATGAAAGAGGCACGGAGTGCCGATGGACTACTATTGAAATTCTTCTTCAATAGCAAGAAAGCAAAAAGAAATCAATTAACCACTCTTTCCCCTGACCCCCCCACGCTGAATGTCCCCCACGTAAAATGAAGATAGGAAGTAGATAACATTTTCCCGTTGTAAAGAGCGATTTCGAAAAACGGACCCCGTAAGCTAAAGGGTGTTGCTTGGTTACTTGACTGCGGTTGACAAAGGAAAACATGTAAGGTACATTTTAATGTACAAAAGTTGTACATTACCCTCCACATACAACATCTGCTCTCTCTCTTTGTATATTATTATAGAGGTATAGATACACATTGGTATCCCAAAATTAGAATAAGAGATGAAATAAAAATACAAAAAAAAAAAGGATTTTAAGTAAAGAATTTTTTTAAATTATTTTAAGCACCTAAAATAATATGCAAATTAATATTACGTTATTTATTAATTAAAGTTAAATTTTTAAAAGAAAGAGATGTGCTTGAGACCGTAGTTTTATTCAAAAATAAAAAAGGATTTTAAGTAAAGAATGTATTTTTAATTATTTTAAGCACCTAAAATAGTATTCAAATTAATATTACGTTAGTTATTAATTAAAGTTAATTTTTTAAAAGAGAGAGGTTAAGAGATGAAATAAAAAAAATTAAAAAAAGGATTTTAAGTAAAGAATGTTTTTTTAAAAATAATATTAAATTGTTTTTCAAATAATATTCCTAAAATAATATTCAAATTAATATTACGTTAGTAAATAATTAAAGTTAATTTTTTAAAAGAAAAAGGCGTGCCGGAGAATGGCTAGGTTTGAACCACTATCGTCAGAACAGAAGCCCACCGCGATAGCACCACGATAAGTATCGTTGAAGACTTCGGCACAAAAAGCGGTAGAGGACAGTAGCGGTAACAATGGAGATTGTTAGGATTAAGCCCCAAACTTTATTTCTACTAATCAGATATACATAATATATAGCCTACGTCCATCTGGAATAATGTACCTTTCGAACAGTGAAAGAATTTTTCAAGTAGGTGTAGTGGTTCTGGAGATCACCCTCCACGTACAAAATCGCTCTCTCTTTATATACAAGTATAGATTTTTTAAAAGAAAAAGGCCTGCCGGAGAACGGCTAGGTTCGAACCACTATCGTCAGAATAGAAGCCCACCGCGATAGCACCACGCTAAGGACCGTTGAAGACTTCGGCACAAAAAGCGGTAGAGGACAGTAGAGGTAACAATGGAGTTGTTAGGATTAAGCCCTTAACTTTATTTCTAATGATCAGATATACATAATATATAGCCTGTGTCCATCTGGAATAATGTACCTTTCAAACATTGAAAGAATTTTTCAAATAGGTGCAGTGGTTCTGGTGATTAACCTCCAAGTACAAAATCGCTCTCTCTTTATATATAAGTATAGATGATCAGATATACATAATATATAGCCTATGTCTATCTGGAATAATGTACCTTTTAAACAGTGAAAGAATTTTTTAAATAGGTGCAGTGGTTCTGGAGATTACCCTCCACGTACAAAATCGCTCTCTCTTTATATATAAGTATAGATTAAATTTATTTTTGTCATTTTTACAACAGGAAAATGTACAGTTCTGAGAGAATGACCCAAATATACTTGAATTTTGCAGGGGAACAGGCACAGGTAGGTGAATCATAAATTTCGAATATGCTGTTTTTTTTTCTTTTTTAAGTTTCGATTCTTTTGAGAAGCAGGAACTTCTGAAGACTTTATATTTTACAGCAGGAATTCCCAAACTTATTTCGTCGACCGCCCCCTTTGGAGAGAAAAAACTATTCACCGCCCCCCCTCCCCTGGAAATTAACCTTCCTATGCGAGTAAACACAGAAACAATGGCAAATTTTCGGCCTTTTATGTATATATCTTTCTACCTATATAAAACATAGTAAAGAAATATGTTGTTGTAAATAAGATAACTTTAAGCTTAAAATTATAAAATTATTTATTAAAATCAAACATAGTTACATTCGCATTGCACACAGAAAATTAAGATAACAAAGGATAATAATCGTTTAATAAATATTACAAATAACTGTAAGTATAATGAAGAGGATGGACTTGGTGCACAGCAATCAATTTATTTATATTCAACTCTCTTTTAGTGGGTGGCATACCTAAATCACCGCGATTAGCAATTTGCAGTCGGTTTCTGTCTTTAGTTAACATATTTGTGACTGCACTGAACCCTCGTTCCACTAAATATGATGAAAAAAACGTTATTAAAAATTTTTGTACCACAGCCCATAATCCAGGGTAAAGTGTCGGCATTTTTTTACAGCCAGAACTGTTGATAGCTGTGTTTGAATTTGAATTTTAATTCTTCATTTGTTATTACTTCTATTAGTTCTTGTACTTTTACAGCTTCTTCCGAGTTTGATCTTGAAAAAGGGTCGAAAAAACGCCCCATCTCAACGCCCCTAATTTTCTCTGGGTCTTCTACTGTCCGCCTGAAAGTCTCAAACGCGCACAAGGGGGCGTTATCGCCCACGTTGAGAACCTTCGCTTTAGAGCAGTGCTCCTCAACCGCTGTGCTGTGGCACACTAGTGTGCCGCGAGGTGATCTTTACAGTGCCGCGGGGATTGTATCGATTATAATAATAAACAAAATTAACCACTGCATCAGTTAGAAATTTTTCTCTAACTTTTTGCTAATATTTCTCAGGGTCGAAATTATACACAAAACGAAACATGTTACCTTACATTGTATGTATGCTCGAGCGTCATATTTCTAGATTTTAGTTCAGAGAGAATATTCACTAATTTATGACAACGCCATTGCAATTTTGCTCCCTTTTTCTACGACATACTTATGCGAACAAAGTTTTTCGACACTGGTTCTAATTAAAAATGCCAAACGATCATGTTTAAAGAGTCTTGACCATGAACTTCGAATAGCTCTTCTAATATAGAGCCAAATATTAAACGTACATATGTTCATCAAAACAATATGTTCTCTTCGATCATGCACCAGTGCACTGTCTTCGATGCGTTCATTCAGCTGACCTAACTTACGCACAATGTGTGATGACAAGTGGGTGTGTAAAATGTTTATCGGGTACAAACTTGATGTTCATGCAAAAGTGATAGTATGCAGACTAATTTAGCGATTCAACAATGCTGTCTAATACTTACCAAAACACTGGACAGAATCATACACAATTACTTTGTATAGAATCGGTTACGGAACTTGATTTCTTTATTTCTTTCTATTTTTTAATTAAGAAATTTTACGAAGAATAGTCAAAAGTTTAGCCTAACCAAATAGATTTAATTAAATCTGAATGTCGAGAAAAATATTAAATAAAAGTTGCAGAGTAATTTCCTCGATTAAATTGCGAATCAGCTGAATACATGAATACGTTGCCTGACAACCTGTTACATGCATCTAACATTTTACTCCGAAAGCGGGTACTTTCTCACAGATTGATATTTCTCATTCATTTATGATATACATCTTGCGACGTTCACAAAAAAATAGTTCTCTTAGATTCAACATTTGCGAGGCATCATAAGTGTGATATTTTCTCTCTTAGGTGCTTTGTCTGACTTATGATTCAAGATGTTTCGTAGGCGTAAATATTAAGAAATGTACTGCTTATTAGGTGTGTAAAACTTCTTCCATACTTTCTTGGAACAATCAATATATATATATATATATATATATATATATATATATATATATATATATATATATATATATATATATATATATATATATATATATATCATGAAGCTACAGAAGGAGTGTAAGCTTCAATGGGGAATTTTTCGAAAAATGAACCGATTGTTGTCGCTCACCGGTAGAGCGCGCGACATGCAAGCGAAGTGACTATTTTACACTGAGTTATACGGCGTGGTGGTGAAAGTTGTTTTATAAATTTTAAAATTTATTCTGTGTGCAGAAATATGCCAAACACGTGTTTTGCTCCGGGTTGTTCTACTGGCTATAGATCAGCCTTAAAAAGAAATAAGAAACTGGACAGAGAAATCCTAGCATATTTGCTGCTCCTAAGGTAAGAACATAATTATTGTTTTGTGTTAATATAAGATGTATAATAATGAGAGAAAAGTACAGCTGCTGTGTTTTAAGTGAACGCAAAGTTAAGACATCTTAATTTCTGCTGGAAATAACCATAATATTGAATTTAATCACTATTAAGTTAGTTAAATTATGTAAGTTAGTTAAAATACGTAAAAGTGACCACTCCCCTTAAGGGGAGCGGTCACTTTTAAGTACCTTTAAAAGTATCATTTTTGGACCTATGCTGGATTGTATGTACTACTCATGATTTTTGCTTGATTTACAAGAAATTTTTTGAGTAACTGCCTATAATACTGTTTATTATATATGCAATATTTCAAGGTAATTAATAAAAAAAATAAAATGATTTTTTATGCATAAAAAGTGAATATTTTTTTCAAATCGAGCATTTTGCAGTCAACTACTGTGCGCATTAATAATTGCTTACTATATGTGATTACAACACTTTAGACAACAAAATCTACCAAAATTTTTGAACCTTAATATATTTTAATTTTTAAAGAATTTTTTATAAGCTTTTACTCAGTCATTTTTGAAATTTCTAATTAAAAATAGCACGTACTAAAAGGTTTTAATATATTTTAGAATAATGTTGCTGGATATTGTGGCCTGAAGTATTGTAATCACATATAGTAAAAAATTATTAATGTACCTTAATAATTTATTTTGACAGAATGCGCACAGTAGTTGACTGCAAAATGCTCGATTTAAAAAAAAATATTCACTTTTTATGCATAAAAAGTCATTTTTATTAATTACCTTGAAAAATTGCATCTATAATAAACAATATTATTGGCAGTTACTCAAAAAATTTCATATAAATCAAGATTAAATCATGAGTAGTACATACAATCGAACATAGGTCTAAAAATGATACTTTTAAAGGTACGTAAAAGTGACCACACCCCTTAAGTAAATAAGTTTTCATTGTATGTTAAGCAATGTTGTTACTATAAATGCTTATGAAAAATCTGCGTACAAAATCTGCTTATGCAATAAAATGCGTACTTTGTGAAAATTCAAAAATATAGCTGATTTGTCCTTGTCAAAGTTATTCGTTTTTTTCTTTTAAATTCGCTGAAAAAATTTGTATTCAGTAATTTACCAACTTGACGATTATACCTCCGGTTTTAAAAAGTGTAATCTGAGATGCTTTGACTGATTTTTTTTCCAAAGGAAGATATTTTAAAGTATTGTCTGATTAAATACTGAATTCACTTCCTATTTTATTAGTCCTGATAAGAATTTATTTGTGAGTGATAGAAAATGTTGCTTTTCTACTATGTGTGTGTGTGTGTGTTTTGGTTAATCAGTATTATTTCTCACATTTTTTTTCCATAAGAGATTATGAACAATGATAAAAAACTTTCTTCACAATTCTTTTCTGTAATTTCATTTCCTTAATTATTAAATTATTACAAAATTCTGAACTAATTTATTCTGAAACCAATACACAATTATTCTGAAAAAGTTTATTTACTCATTTCCTTTAAGAATTTTATTGAATTGTAGCAAAAAAAACACTTGAAATAAAGATTTTGAATGAAAATAAAAAATTGTTAAATTGAATAAATAAATTCATATTAAATACGCACTAAAATAAAACAACTTGTTTTCGCTAGGAAAAAATACGAAAAATCCATATTAAAGCGTATGGTTGTTGTAATAACACTGGGTCGTGACCTGTTGTTATTAACTACGGCTGAAATCGTATCTCGTACACTGGTTGTAAGTTCGCCAATAGGGCGGTAATTAATTCATTAAATAGATGGGCCCAACTCTTAAGAATGATACTGAATATACATATATACACTTTATTTATACATATTTAAATACATTCGAACTTGTAACACTTAGCAAACGCTGAAAAATTAGTAATGCTAGGAATTTACATATATATATATATAATCTTATCTAATCACTATCTTTTAAATCATACGATGTCGCCGGCCCTGGCGGGTTAGAGGCGATTATGTAAAGAGTCGGTATGCGAATTGATATAATACAAAATGCTCT
>OU015493.1:47080802-47218122 GCA_907164885.2 Dolomedes plantarius | reverse complement strand
TATATATATATATATCATGAAGCTACAGAAGGAGTGTAAGCTTCAATGGGGAATTTTTCGAAAAATGAACCGATTGTTGTCGCTCACCGGTAGAGCGCGCGACATGCAAGCGAAGTGACTATTTTACACTGAGTTATACGGCGTGGTGGTGAAAGTTGTTTTATAAATTTTAAAATTTATTCTGTGTGCAGAAATATGCCAAACACGTGTTTTGCTCCGGGTTGTTCTACTGGCTATAGATCAGCCTTAAAAAGAAATAAAGAAACTGGACAGAGAAATCCTAGCATATTTGCTGCTCCTAAGGTAAGAACATAATTATTGTTTTGTGTTAATATAAGATGTATAATAATGAGAGAAAAGTACAGCTGCTGTGTTTTAAGTGAACGCAAAGTTAAGACATCTTAATTTCTGCTGGAAATAACCATAATATTGAATTTAATCACTATTAAGTTAGTTAAATTATGTAAGTTAGTTAAAATACGTAAAAGTGACCACTCCCCTTAAGGGGAGCGGTCACTTTTAAGTACCTTTAAAAGTATCATTTTTGGACCTATGCTGGATTGTATGTACTACTCATGATTTTTGCTTGATTTACAAGAAATTTTTTGAGTAACTGCCTATAATACTGTTTATTATATATGCAATATTTCAAGGTAATTAATAAAAAAAATAAAATGATTTTTTATGCATAAAAAGTGAATATTATTTTAAATCGAGCATTTTGCAGTCAACTACTGTGCGCATTAATAATTGCTTACTATATGTGATTACAACACTTTAGACAACAAAATCTACCAAAATTTTTGAACCTTAATATATTTTAATTTTTAAAGAATTTTTTATAAGCTTTTACTCAGTCATTTTGAAATTTCTAATTAAAAATAGCACGTACTAAAAGGTTTTAATATATTTTAGAATAATGTTGCTGGATATTGTGGCCTGAAGTATTGTAATCACATATAGTAAAAAATTATTAATGTACCTTAATAATTTATTTTGACAGAATGCGCACAGTAGTTGACTGCAAAATGCTCGATTTAAAAAAAATATTCACTTTTTATGCATAAAAAGTCATTTTTATTAATTACCTTGAAAAATTGCATCTATAATAAACAATATTATTGGCAGTTACTCAAAAAATTTCATATAAATCAAGATTAAATCATGAGTAGTACATACAATCGAACATAAGTCTAAAAATGATACTTTTAAAGGTACGTAAAAGTGACCACACCCCTTAAGTAAATAAGTTTTCATTGTATGTTAAGCAATGTTGTTACTATAAATGCTTATGAAAAATCTGCGTACAAAATCTGCTTATGCAATAAAATGCGTACTTTGTGAAAATTCAAAAATATAGCTGATTTGTCCTTGTCAAAGTTATTCGTTTTTTTCTTTTAAATTCGCTGAAAAAATTTGTATTCAGTAATTTACCAACTTGACGATTATACCTCCGGTTTTAAAAAGTGTAATCTGAGATGCTTGGACTGATTTTTTTTCCAAAGGAAGATATTTTAAAGTATTGTCTGATTAAATACTGAATTCACTTCCTATTTTATTAGTCCTGATAAGAATTTATTTGTGAGTGATAGAAAATGTTGCTTTTCTACTATGTGTGTGTGTGTGTGTGTTTTGGTTAATCAGTATTATTTCTCACATTTTTTTTCCATAAGAGATTATGAACAATGATAAAAAACTTTCTTCACAATTCTTTTCTGTAATTTCATTTCCTTAATTATTAAATTATTACAAAATTCTGAACTAATTTATTCTGAAACCAATACACAATTATTCTGAAAAAGTTTATTTACTCATTTCCTTTAAGAATTTTATTGAATTGTAGCAAAAAAAACACTTGAAATAAAGATTTTGAATGAAAATAAAAAATTGTTAAATTGAATAAATAAATTCATATTAAATACGCACTAAAATAAAACAACTTGTTTTCGCTAGGAAAAATACGAAAAATCCATATTAAAGCGTATGGTTGTTGTAATAACACTGGGTCGTGACCTGTTGTTATTAACTACGGCTGAAATCGTATCTCGTACACTGGTTGTAAGTTCGCCAATAGGGCGGTAATTAATTCATTAAATAGATGGGCCCAACTCTCAAGAATGATACTGAATATACATATATACACTTTATTTATACATATTTAAATACATTCGAACTTGTAACACTTAGCAAACGCTGAAAAATTAGTAATGCTAGGAATTTACATATATATATATATAATCTTATCTAATCACTATCTTTTAAATCATACGATGTCGCCGGCCCTGGCGGGTTAGAGGCGATTATGTAAAGAGTCGGTATGCGAATTGATATAATACAAAATGCTCACCCATTTGTCGCAGCCGTCTACATCGAATTCACCGATAACGCTGGTCCATAGTAGTACACAAAGTTCACACAGTGTTCAGAGAGTTCGTGGATACAGCTTGTTCACTGTAGCGTCGCGGTGTATCCTCGTCCTATTAATCCAGTTCTCTCTATTGGGACTGAAGAGTTCGGGGTCCTTTTATGTCGAAGGTCACTTATGAAGATTCATCGTACGTTACTCAGCACAGGTAGCTTTTCTTACACTATGCGGGTCGGTCAGCATTGGTGGGCGGTCAATGTTGCTCAGCACAGGTGCCTTCTCTTCCGATATGCGGGTCGATCAGCACTGATGGGTGGTCGTCTGGGTGTCCAACTCGCTAAGCGACGGTGCGTATCTCTCTGGTATCGGCTTACTTAATGGTAGTGTCGTCTCTTCTCCCTCGGCACTACGTAGACATCTATGGGCAATCGCTGCTTCTGAAACTTCTCGTCGCTGATTATTCGATTTCGCGTCCGGAGCTAACGCTGTTCAATCCGTACGTATGATGTAGTTGCGAAGGACCGGCGTCTTTCTTCTAATAGTATACAGTGGGTCTCTTCTCAGCCCTGTGGCAGCTTATTTTTTGTTGAGTTTCGTAAGTTAGGGCTCTCGTCGGCCCGTTGGCAGCTTACTGTATTCTCATCTCTTTTTTTAATGGCGCTCTCTCTACAAATGTCTCATCATCTTGTATATATTCTTCTCCATCCTCGTCTCATTGGTTCTTGCTTCCTCGGTCCCTATTCGCTCGCCACTCCCTTGTTTATAGAGGGGGCGGATGCGATTAGCTCTCATAGGTTATTCTTGTCTCTTGCCTTTCGCAATTGCATAAGTTCTGGCGGCGATTATGTCTGGTAAAACTTCCCATCAGACGGCCCCACCTGTTCGACCTCCGACCTCAGATATACGGCCGTTGACAACTTAATTTCTACGTTTTTTATGGTACCGTAAATCTGGCGTTATAAAAATGTCGGGACTGTAAATTTGCTTGTCCACGCAAGCTGGGTGGCCCCTTAACAATTTAGGTTTCTGTTGTTTTCACATTCCGACTCTTTACAGTTGTCCGTGTCTAATCCGCCCGCTAGTGCACGCGAGCGCCCTCTAGTGGCGGCGACAAAAAGGGAGACACATTTTCAACACTGAGCTGCTCCTCCTTCTGTAGCTTCATGATATATATATATATATATATATATATATATATATATATATATATATATATATATATATATATATACCGGGTGCGTCATAAATTCGTGCAAAGTTCCAAAATGCATAATAAAAGATGTAATGCTCGGAAAATTTTTCTGTTTGCGCCAATAAGATCAGAGGAACAGTGGATATTTTTTTCCATGTAAAAAAAAAATAAAATAAAATGCAAAATTGTCCGAAAGTGGGCGTTTACACATTATACTGAGACGTTTTATGCAAATCAGGCAAACTCAAGCAGAAAATGAAACAGATCACGATAATATGACACTGTGCATTTATTTTAAAGTAACAGATGTTCAACATTACTACCAGCACAAAGTAATGGACAAGTGAGCTGCGTCACTAAGCCCATTACAGCGGATTGTAGAATCGATGGCAGCGACTGTCTGTCGAATGACATTTTTCAGTTCCACAAAAGTGGTTGGGGAGCCCCGGTACACATGAGACTTTAAGTATCCCCCCAACAAAAAATTTGCCGGGGTCAAGTCTGGTGATCGTGAGGGCCACTGAACCTTACAACCGCGAGTTATAGAACTCGGTCTTCAGTGAAAGATTCCAACAGGAACGTCTTGATATCACCTGAAATGTGAGGCGGGGCATCATCCTGCATGAAGGTGACAACAGGTAACGCATGTCTTTCCACCAATACAGGCTTAACGTGGTCACGAAAAAGCGCCCTCCTTCGGTTACTTTTGGAAACATATATTTTTTTTTTAATGAAAAAAAATCCAAAGTCCCTCTAATCCTATTCGCGCAAACGGAACATTTTTCCGGGCATTATTTCTTTTATTACGAATTTTTGAAGTTTGCACGAATTTATGACGCACGCGGTATATTGAATCTAATGATAATTAAATTTTTTTAAATATTTCAAAGTTTGTAGAATTTCAACTAATATTTTGCTTATTACGGAACAGATTGCAGCATTTTCCTATGTAAGAAGGAAAAAATGTAACTAAAACATGAAACCAAAACATGAATGTACACCCAAAGTAGATTACCAGAAATTAGGAGTTTTGTGATTTTTTTTTTTTTTTCAAATAGTACCGGCATTGTCATTAAACGAAGGATTTCAATATATCCTTCGTTCAATGATAATGTCGGTGCTGTGAGAAAGCCTGAAATTAACAGTATATTATCACTATACTGTTAGTTTCAGGTATTCTATCCCTTACCTGATATTTATTCTTCTCTAATACTTAATACTTAAATTCTCTATTAAAATTAATTTTACCTTAATTACTTGATACTTCTTATTTTAATTTATCATTAACATATTTTATCTTTTTCCTTCAACTCTTATGAAAGCCTTAATATTTTAACTTACGCATTAAGATCATTATCCTAATACTTATTCTATCATAACGACATTTAAATGTTACTGAGCGCATTTACATTGACTACAAAATATCTTGCTGACAGGAGTTAAAACCAGCAGGTCCAGGAACTCCACTTCTAAAATTCAACAGCTGCTTAGTTCAGGTATTCTAGTTTTGGTTTGCTGTTTTGCTTTGGTTTTTTGTTTCAATTTTACATATATATGTATGCATGTGTGAATCTGGGGTTGTGTTTGAGTTATCGACTGGTTATTAATGACACAAGTGAAGGGTTTCAAAGCTAATTCATCTGCAAAAAGGTGCAAGAATAAGTCAGAGAACATCCTTGATAGAAAATTTCAAACTAAACCTTGCCTTATGTCTTACGTCCGAAAGAGGTGATTTAAGTCGTCCTGCAACTTAATGGTCTGTGGTTTATTTATGACTGTAGCTAAGTCAGGTACAAATCTTTGTTACTGCGTCTAGCCTTAATATTTTTCCATTATGTACATTAACGCTTCAAATTGGAGTTATGATCGCTCGGGAAATTATGGAATAAAGCGAAGTATGCTTATATATTTCTTGATGCATGTTTGTACCCTAGCTTTATTTATTAATAACTTTTGTTGACATAAATTGTTCCATGTTAATACAAAAATATTTTTAACCAAGCAAATATTAAAATTAAGCAGAAGAAAGCGGCAAAATTAAAATGCCTTGCAAGCATTTTTTAAAATGAAATTTAACTGAATTATTAAGTAATTCAAGCCCACCGATAATATCTCCATATTTTGTAAGAATATGATCATGAAATAAATGCGAATAAAATAGAAAGAAAAATCTTATCTGGCCTTGAGCCATAAAATTACAAATTATTTTTGATGATGAATTTACCGTTAGTTTGTGTTTGGGATTTTGCTTAAGTTTCAAATGATTTTTGGCGAATGCTTGCTAATAGATGCCAATTTTGATATACCATTGATATAGAATTATATTCAATGGTTATCAGAGCCAGATTTGGCGAGAAATCACCTCACTAAGGAAATATGAACACAAACTAGTCGGAATCGATGCAATTAGTATAATCATATATGAAAGAAAAGACAATATATGGGTTGCGTTAAAATTTCATTGCTGCTCTTCGTCGCAGTTGTATTCCAGAGAAGTGGTTCTAGCAGTGAAATGTAGTTTGAAATCGCAGAAGAATTTCTTTAAAATGTCCTAGTATTTTTGAAGGATGCTGGGTGAAACAAGCCTGTCATCAAAAATTGTCACTCAAAGGCATAAATCAATAAATTTACTTATGAGAGTAAGAAGGTATGATCAATTCTAATCCTTAAATTAGATCCAGCTATCTTGTGACACTATTTTGGTTTTTAACTTTCTTGTAAAGTCTAAGTCAGTAAAAATAATCAATATGTGTCTATAAATATTCATGTGTTTCGATAAAGAAGGCTTAATCATTCCGTTGTAGACTGCAAAAAAACTCTGTAGTAACACAGTCGTTGCATTTTAAATATTTTATAACTATGTTTAAACGAAAATGAATATTTAAAATATAGCCTTATGAAAAGGCTACAAATTATTGAATGGGGGACATACTTGAATTGCATCTAAAAGGCATTGAAATAGGAACTAGTTTCGCAACTATAAAATAGTGTTCGATAAATAGGCGCAAGTAGATTTTCTGATGGATTTTGATAACCAAGATGTATGAAAGAAGTCGATGGTTTTGTTTATTTATATAATACTAGCCGGGCGAAGCCCGGCTATGATCGGGCTTCCCGAAGCTACGCTCAAGCCATCAAAGGAAGACGATGAATGAATCAAGTGAATGAATGACTCAATCGTTGTTTACAACCCAAGGGGAGAATTTGCCATTCATCGCGTTTGAAGAACCGGTAGAAAATTTGTGTTAAGTATCGTTCTTTAAAATTCAATTAAAAATCGAAATTTTAAGATAGAGACTTGAAATGAGGTTTATATGAATGAGAAAGCTTTCATCTTCCAGATGATGTAAATATTTTCTTTGTAAGATAAAAACTCGAAGAGCATCGACCGTACATCCTCAAAAGAGCGTAAATTTCTCGAAAAAGTGGGTTTAATATTTTGATGAAAATATTAGTCTGTTTTAAATTATTTTTAAACAAATGAGGTCTTGTTTGAAGGAGAAACGTCTGTAGTCTTAGGTGTACAAAGATCAAAATTCTACGATCATTTTTTGCCGAGATATCGTAATCTGAAGTTAAAAAAACATAAAATATCCCACAAAACATAAAATAATTAATTTTCTAGAATAAAATTTAAAATTCGGGCTCCGGGGTGCACTTTCCCATAGTCTGCACTACCGGTGTGCCAAATTTCATGGCTGTAAGTCTCATAGGAGGCACACACGCACACATTGAGGCGGTACACCCGGAGGAGTGTCACAGACAGACAGACCCAGACCTTGCTTTATTAATATAGATTTATTTATTTTTTGAAGTACACGAATACAGACATTTCGCAATGGCTTTTAAATTGCATACATGTGTATGTAAAGAACTTCATACTTATGAAAAAATCCCCTGGTACAATTTGAAATTCTGTTTTCAAAAATTCAGATTTAAAGACATTTCATTTTTCATATATTTTCTACACCAAATGCTTTACTTCCATATTTTTAACAATATCTCTTATAGGGAATGTTTAAAAATAATTAGTTTTCCAAATTTAATTTAAAAGAAATATTTTTGTGAAATTTCTAATTACTTTGCAAAGCAAAATATCCTTTATTTTTCTAGTAATCAATCCCTGGAAAAATAATATCTGAATTTTGTAAATAAAAAAAAAATATTTCAGGTAATCTCTTCTAACGAAACTACCGCGGGTTATTAACGTAGGATTGCTTATCGTTGCTCACCTCCTTTTTTTTCTTACGCATTTCGGTGTTTTTCTGTTTCACTGTTTACTGCTACTGGGTTTGGTGCGCTACCAAAATTATAACTCGCGACGACGCTGAAATTTTGGTTTTCGAAAAACCGTTATTGAGGAACGAAATCCTACGTTAAAAAATCCCCGATGACAGTTAAGTCGAAATAAAAAAAATGAGGGCATAATAAAATTTCATAGATATACCTGCCGAAGGTGCTTATCCCTTCAGCGGGCGCTCTAACTTTTGGGTACACCAACAGGCGTGCGTTGCATAAAGTGCAACGTCTCTTTCTACCTTGATTATTCCTTTTGTAATAAACTTTCTTTTTTTCAAATTGAAAATATTAATTCTGCGTTTTATTAAAAGATATAAAATGTTGATAATATTGAGATATATTTATAATTAAAGACCAACGGATGCAGATACAATCGCCTTATTTCAAAACTGTCTGGTTTAATGCATCTAAGGATAACTTGCGAATCGATTCCTATTATGTCCAAAAACCTAAAAATCAATGAGATTGTCTATCATCGTGATATGCGGAATACCGTATAATAGCTGCACATTTGATTTACTACATCAACTCATAATTTTGTCGTATTGCAATCCAGTATAATCGCTGGTTTATCACTGTTAAATCTCGACTAACAATGAATGGAAAGGAATACAAGGGTCAGAAAATCAGACCTGCATTAGAAAGGGTGTAGCTATAAATAGAAACTGCTTAGAACATTCAAACCTTACTTGTAAAAACAAACCATTCAAAATTACGAAAATGTTGCACTTTATACACGGGCGCGCCCGCTGAAGGGTTTAAAATACATTCTCTTGAAAAGGGAAATCATGAAAAATTCCATGCTCAAATACTTAAATTACATACGTATTAGGTTGGCCAAACAGTTCTTTCGCTTTATTATCAGGATGGTTCTCGTAGCGTTTAGTTGTCTTTACCATCATTCGAAACGATTTTGTTCAGCTATGTCCAGACAGCTGTAATATGAGTGTGCATTCAAAACAAAACTTATCAAAATTGGAGATTTTTAAGTAACCATTTTAATATTGATGATGGAAGGAAATCAAAAATATTTTCGACATATTACGCTTTAATATTTTAAGAAAGGTAAAAACGCAACTAAAACACAAATCAAAATTTGTGCAGTGTAAGTTTGTGGTATATGGAACTATGAAGACGCCTGAAAGATGGCAGAAGGTAGTGGAACAAACCTGTGAACATATTGCTAAATTAAGTTAGTGGGGGAAAATCAAAAATGTGTCTTTTATTTTCACTTAAAAAAACGAACGAACATTTTGTCCAAGAGCACATGCAAACAGGCTTGTATTTGTTACGACTCCATGGTTACGTCGAGATTATGTTACTATTTTAAGTTGCTGTGTGGCAACACTGTTAGATGGCGTGGTTTTGGAATTTAGTTTCGAGTCATTACGATGTTAAATGCTACGATGTTCATGCAGTAGCATTACGATTTGTTCTGAAGATATACGTTTTGAATAAATATTTGTCTCTAAAATGACATTACGTTTACGTTTCAACATTAGTGGCGTCCGCGATTTAAAAAAAACTTTGTTACGTTTTCCAGTAGCTTACGAAATTGACTCTATTAGTGATACACGAATCAAGATGACAGATTATACACGAATCAAGATGACAGATTATACACGAATCAAGATGACAGATGATACACGAATCAAGATGACAGATGATACACTGGTCAAGATGACTTACGATAAAAAAAATTTAAATACTGATGAAGTAAGTGATGTCGAAAGGCTGAAGAAGCAAAGAACGAATTTCCGAAGTTTGTTTACTACGGCGTGTAATCAATTTGTAGAGTTGAATACGGAATCCGAAATCGAAAGTAAGCAAATTCTTATCCTTTATAATAAAATACCTGACAAATCTAACCGTTTGTTTGATACGGATACTGAACTAAGTGCTTATCTTCAATATTCAGATGAAGAGATTGATTTAATTGAGTCGTATAGGAATCGGTTCACTGAAATCAAGACTCTGTATGAGATTTATGTAAACAATATGAAGAATGATGACAGCATTTCTGTTAGTAGTACGTCATCTAGCGTTCCTTTGAATCTTCCTAAGTTAAATTTAAAAGAATTTGATTTAATGCCAAGGACTTGGGTAGCGTTTTGGGGTCAGTTTTCCCGCATTCATGAGGATGATCGTTTAAAAGAAGATAAATTTCAGTATCTGCTATCCTCTTTAAAACCAAAAACGAAAGCAAAAGACATAGCCAACAGTTAACCGCCTTCCAAAGAAAATTATAACAAGGCTATTGATCACCTAAAATCTAGGTTTGGGCGAGATGACTTTCTAATAGAGATATACATCAGGGATTTATTAACTATAGTGACTAATCGAGCTAATGTTAAACTCAGTGCACTTTACGAGCAATTGGGTACATATCTCAGAGCTTTAGAAACACTGGGTGTCACGACTGAAAATTACGCAGCAATGTTATATCCAGTCGTAGAGTCTTGCCTGCCAATGGATATTTTAAAGGCTTGGGATAGGCATAGGATGAATCGAGAGTCGGATTCAGATTCTTCACGGTTTCTAATTAAAGAAAAACTTCTCGAAGAACTGATGACCTTTCTAAGAAACGAAGTTGAGGGTGAAGAGCACCGAGCTCTGGCGGAATCTGGTTTCGTTCCCCAAGCTAAAATTAAAAGGCAAAGTGAAGAAACACAGCCAGTTGATTTTCCTTCTGCTTCGGCCCTTGTTTCGTCCTCAGGAAATGTATCCTCTAAATTACGCTGCCTCTTTTGTGAAAAGGGTCATAACAGTCAGGACTGTTGGAAAACTGTACATATGTGTTTAGAGGAGAAAAAGGCTGCAGTAATGAAGAAAAAGTGCTGTTTGGTATGTCTGAAAGTTGGCCATATGGCAAAGGCATGCCATAGCTCTGTGAGATGTATTGTCTGTGCCAAAAGACATTATGCATTTCTGTGCCCAGAATTAAGTACGAAAGAGCATTCCAAGAAAGATGAAAATACGAGCCCTTTATTTTCTACAGAATCATCCCCAAATATCATATATTTGAAAATTCTAATGGTCTGTATACGCAATAAAGGTAGAAAACAATATGTAAGAGCATTGTTGGATGACGGATCTAACGGATCCGACATTGAAGAAGCCCTGGCAAAGGAGCTCAGACTTTCTCCTTCTGGAAAAGAGGTGTTGTCACAAGGACTTTTCGGTGGAGGGCAAACTCCAGAAGCAGCTCATGGCCGTTACGATATCACCCTAGAAAGTCAAAATGGGAAAATTTCTTTCCAAGTATCTGTTCTAGATCAACCTACAATATGTACGACTCTGCCTAGAGTTAAAGATCCGGAGCTGATCTCTGAGCTCGCTGATCACGGAATTTACCTGACTTGGGCCCTATACGTATCGGCCCCAAGAAATATACGTATAGGGCCCGGAAAACCTCCTATACGTATATTTCTTGGGGCCGATATACTAGGGAAAATACTGACAGGTAAAATCCAAATTTAAGATCTGGAATTTCAGCAATCGAGACAAGATTTGGATGGAGCGTTTTGGGTACTCAGAAAAGAAAAGCTACAATCAATATGATATCTTTCAGTCTACAGAATTTTGAAATGCCTAATTTATGGGAGTTAGAAACATTAGGAATAACAGATCCTCTGGAAAAATTATCTTCACATCTATTAGACGAAGAAACACATACGCATTTCCAAGAAACTGTTAGGGTTAATCCAGATCAAAGACATGAAGTCACCCTCCCATGGTTAGCTGGTCACCCTCCTCTCAGTAATCACTATGACTTGGCGGAGTCAAGGTTGCAGTCTACTTCCAAGCGACTTAAGAGAGAAGATATTTTTGAGTCTTACGATAATGTCTTCAGACAATGGGAAAACGAAGGAATCATCAAAAAGCTGGCAAATCCAGAAATTAACGAATTCTGCCATTATCTGCCCCACAGACCGGTGATGAAACTGTCCAGTCACACAACCAAAATTCGACCTGTGTTCGATGCATCCGTTAAGGGTCCAGGCTCCACTTCCTTAAATGATTGTCTAAGTGTGGGGCCAATCTTGTTTCATCAAATTGCCCCTCTTCTTATGAAATTCCGATTGAATGCCATAGGGGTGACTGCCGACATCAAACAAGCCTTTCTGCAGCTTAGTGTCAGCCCGGCAGATCGGGATGTTTTAAGATTTCTGTGGTGGGAAGATAGAAAATGTAACAAGACGAAAACCTACCGACACTGCCGTGTGGTATTTGGAGTTTCTTCAAGTCCTTTCCTTCTCAATGCTACCATTAGACACCACCTGAATTCCAAACAGTACCAAACTGAAGATATGCAGAAAACTACCCAGAAATTAATTGAAGGGTTCTACATAGACAATTTAGCTACGAGAGAGGCCAGTGAGGAAGAACTTAATGAATTAATGTCACAAGCTAAGCAAATTATGAATGAAGGGAAATTTGATCTCCGATGTTGGGCCTATACTGGATCCGCAAAGCTGGATAAAATGTTGCTGGGCCTGAAATGGAACACCCTTACGGATGAACTGTCGTGCTGTGGTCCGAAAGCATTCGCTGATTCTAATGCAATTACTAAACGAAGTTTGCTTTCCGTTGTGATTAGTGTTTATGATCCGATTGGATTTGCTTGCCCTGCATTATTATTGCCTAAATTGCTTTTGCAAGAGGCATGGAACAGCAAAATTGATTGGGATGAGATATTACCGATTGATATACGGAAAAGATATAGAAAATGGATTAAAACTTTGCATTTAGCAGAACAGTGTAGCATTGCAAGAAGAATGTCTATGGGAAAATATGCACTAAATAGTTTACACGTATTTACGGATGCATCTAAGGATGCTTATGCGTGTTGTGAATTTTTGCGGTCAGAAGATGAGACTGGCATTTCTGTGAGATTGATCTCTGCTAAATCAAGAGTAGCTCCAATGCAAAGGGCCTCCATTCCCCGTCTAGAGTTACTAGGAGCTGCGATTGGTGCACGATTGGCATCCACAATACAGTCAGCGTTACAGTTACCTCTACAAATTATTTTGTGGACTGATTCTATGGTTGTGCGGAGTTGGATTACGAAGAATGAGCCCTGGAATACCTTTGTTGGCAATCGTGTGAAAGAAATTCGGACTCTCACAGATATCAACAACTGGAGATTCGTATCCGGGGAAATGAACCCAGCAGATTTACCTTCTCGCTCCTGTAACTTTGAGGAACTATTACGCAGTCGATGGTGGGAGGGACCAGCCTGGTTACGTCAACCAGAAAACAGTTGGCCTAGTGCAAAAATTACGATACCTGAAGAAGCATTGAAGGAGAGAAAGAAGTATGTTACAGCAAGCACTTCCATTGCATTTCAGAATGAAGATTTTAGCCGAAGATTGTTGTATTTCTCAAGTTATCCTAAGATTATACGAACAATTGCTTGAGTACTCCTATTCTGTCATAATGCTAAGCAGAAACTTCCAAAAATCACTTCAGATTTAACCGGTCAAGAAGTAGAAAATGCCGAGGCAGTGGCGTTACTATTAGTTCAGTCAGAATGGTCGCCGGAAAAGAAAGAAAAATATTCCAAAAGCATACAGTTCTATGATGATGGTGGTTTACTAAAGGTAAAGACAAGGCTGATTCTCAGTGATGATCCAGAAGATTTTTTACGTCCAATTGTTTTGCCAGATCATCCTATAGTAAGGCGACTGATTGAACACAATCTTAAGATATTACGACATAGTGGAGTACAAACAACACTTTCATATTTGCGGCAACGATTTTGGATTCCCCAAGGCCGAAGAGTAGTTCGTGAAGTCCTTCGTACTTGCATACAGTGCAAGCGTTACTCTTCTAAGAAAGTGATTCCAGAAACGCCTCCATTGCCCATTGATAGAATTATTCGAGTGGCTGCGTTTCAAGTGACTGGTGTTGATTTAGCAGGACCTCTTTATTTGCGAGGAGGTACAAAATCATGGATCGTCCTGTTTACCTGTGGAGTCTACCGAGCAATCCACTTAGAGTTGGTGACTTCTCTCTCAACAGACGCATTTATCCAAGCGATGAGGCGGTTTTTTGCGAGAAGAGGGAGAGCATCAATTATGTATACAGACAACGGTACCAATTTTAGCGGGACAGCTCGAGCTTTAAAATCACTTGACTGGAAGAAAATAGAGACAGAAAGTGCGTTGCTCCAAATCAAATGGCATTTCAATCCTTCAGCTGCACCATGGTATGGTGGATGGTGGGAGCGTATTTTCAGATCCGTGAAAGAGCTACTTAGGAGACACCTTGGACGAGCTAGTCTGAATTATGAAGAGATGGTCACTTTACTTTGTGCCATCGAATGTACAATTAACAATCGTCCTTTAACATACCTATCGGATGACCCGAATGAGTTAAAGCCTTTATCACCATCTAATTTTATCCAAGATATACGAGAAGGGGATACCCCACACCTAGATATTGTCGACTCAAAATATTTGCTAAAACGGGCTCGATATCTACAATCATTAAGAGAAAGGTTGAGACAACGATTTAAAGAAGAATATCTCGGAGAGCTTGTTCGAAATCCCCATTTAACTGCAAAGAGGAATAAGTTATAACCTGGAGATATAGTGTTGATTGGTTCAGACAATCTGAAAAGAATTCACTTGGCGATTGCCAGAATTCTTGAACTCTTTTCGGGCAAAGATTCAATTCAGAGAGTAGCAAAATTAAGAGTCGCTAATGGCAATGTTATGCGACCGCTTCAACGTCTCTACCCTCTAGAGTTGCATCAAGATGAAGTGGATATCAGATCAACTTCTACTAAAGCTCAAAAGGACCAACTTCCTAGTGTTGATATCAGTCCAGACGATGTGTGTCTTGATATTAAAGAGAAGGACAAAACCACGAAAAGAGGAAGAGTTGTGAAACTCCCAGCTAGATATTATGACACTTAAAGCTTTTAGTTAAAGGAACTCTCTTAATGAACATTAGTAAGTGTGCTTATATCGTAATGTATATTTGTAATTTTGTATAAGTGTATTTATATTGTTGTTTTGTTAGTTAACTGTTAAATTTTAATTTGAATATGAGAAAAGGAAAAGGATGTAATTTTACTGTAATATTTACTCGAATTAGTACTTTTGTAAGAAGTTTTGTATTTTTTATTTGATTATAAGCCATATAATCAAAGCTCGGAGTATGTTACGACTCCATGGTTACGTCGAGATTATGTTACTATTTATAAGTTGCTGTGTGGCAACACAGATAGATCGCGTGGTTTTGAATTTAGTTTCGAGTCATTACCATGTTTAATGCTACGATGTTCATGTAGTAGCACTACGATTTGTTCTGAAGATATAAGTTTTGAATAAATATTTGTCTCTAAAATGAGATTACGTTTACGTTTCAACAGTATTCGTATTTATGTGTTCGTCATAGAATCGGTGTTTCATTTGATTCTAGTAGATCTGTAGTATGTTTTAAAGATAAAAATTGATTCAGTGCTTCTTTTCAAAATTGTGTGTATCAGACATTCTTAATTTTGAAGTAAATAGCTTTATTCTGTTTAATACAGGATGTAGTGATATTCTTAACTAAAAACTCTCGAAATAATTACATTTCTGTTAGTGTGTTCTGGCGTTCTTTTGCAAGAAAATCAGATTTTTTTCCTTTTGTCCTAGTATTCCAACTGTATATCTTAAATTTACAAAAAGTACTTCTTTACTTTTTTTTCCTAAGTACTCGCCTGTATTATTCAGTTCCAGTATATCCAAGAGTCTGGGCAGATTCTTTGCGTTTAAAGCTCCGCCCATTCCTAATACGAAATCAAAATCAAACGAAATCCATACCTTAGAATACTTTCCTTGGAAGAATTCCAAAAACATGTTACTGTCTGTAAACATATACGATTTCATTTAATAGAAACGAACATTATATTGCTAAACATTCGAAATTTAATAAACATGTTTATTTGTAATTATGAACACAACATTTACATTTAAAATGGGCTGATTTTGTTTTCTTGCCTGAAATAAAATTATTCTCGCTTTAGAAATCAGATTGACCATAATACTCAAGAAATGGTATTAAGAAGTACTGTTTAAATACAGAAATACCGCGAAGACAGAAGTTTTTTTTTTCAGGAATTCAATTGTTTATGGAACTATAAATGTTTTGAAAAGTGCATATATATATATATATATATATATATATATATATATATATATACAGAGGCTGTTCACACATTTTTTAGACGATGTATATTGTATTCACAAAACTAAATTACATAAAATTCTTGTGTTTTAAATGTTCTATTTGACATCCCTTATTCTGAACTATCTAACTATCTTCCGACACCGCAATTTCCAGGATAATAATGCCTTTTGAAGTGTCAGAAGAGGTATTCTATCCCATTCCTCCTGAACAGCTTTCCAGAGTCCTGTAAGGGTTTTGGGACGACGTTTGCATAATGCAGATTTTAAAAGTGCGAAAGCGCAAAAATCCATAGGTGATATACATCGGGAGATTTAGTAGGGATATCAATGAAGGGTATGGCCTTGATGCCAGTTTTTTGTTCCATTTCTTTTAGTAAATTTACAGTGGATTTTGATGTGTGACTGCTAGCTTTGTCCTGATGGAGTCTCACAGATTGATGGCACTGTGGGTACAGCGATGGTATTTCATTCATAAAAATTGGCGATAAAATATGTTCCTGATAGTATTTGGAGTTAATCTTGACATTTTTTCCACTCTCTTTATTTTTAACTTGCCATTATAAGAAAATCTAGCAACAATCATGAATCCCTTAGAAAAACTTTCTTTCGATTCTTTGAACCATGTACTTAAATTTTTTTCTCCCCTTTTATGATAATAAATGGCTCTTTTTTGTTGCAATCATTTAAATACACCCATGATTCATCTATTGTGACAATTGTTTTCCATTTTTCTTAGGATAAGTGTTTCTCATATAGAATTCTGCAGCGTGTCCTGCGTTCAGCGTTATGATTTGGAAGAAGGCATTGCACATTGCGTTTTTTCGCTTTCTTAAGATTTAAATCAACGTTTATCATTTTGTTTACAGTGGACACCGAGCATTTTAAAGATTTTGCAACTGTCCTTTCACTAGGAGGATTTTCTTTTAACATTAAACAACGTACCTTTGCAATAGTCGAAGATGTCCGTTTTTTCCTTGGATACTTGTTTGGAATTTTTGTCCCACTTGAGGTTCCAATTTGACGTTTTTTTGCTTTCTTGTTGACGATATTACCTATCGACGCATTAGATATCACAAAACCATAACTCTCACATCGTTTTTGGATAACGGAGTATACATATTTCTCTTCGGAAAGAGCATAAATGTAGCCTTCGAGCCACTGCTTTGTTAAAAACGCCATTTTGAATAAAAACAAAACTTTCAAGCCGCAGACGATAATTTTGACTTTTAAAAACATAATACAATTGCAATTATTTCTCTTGCAGCAAACGATATTTTATTACCGCTTACCAAAATCGTCTAAAAAATGTGCGAACAGCCTCTGTATATATATATATATATATATATATATATATATATATATATATATATATATATATATATATATATATATATATATATATATATATATATATATATATATATATATATATATATATATATATATATTATATATATATATATATATATATATATATATATATATATATATATATATATATATACTTGGAGTATTATCTATTTAATTACCTAATAGCATAACCATCATAATATTTTTCTAGAACATTTTCTAGAACATAGTTTTCCCCCCAAATGTTTCAAGAATGAATGTTTCCCCCAATGTATCAAGTTAAATAAATATATATTTCTAACGTAGTTTTAGAAATGATATATTGTGTATACACTTTCGACAGAATGATCACATAATACATAATATATTACACTTTCTCAGGTTTTTTTCGTTCATTTCAAAATTTTTACTGAAATAATATATTTCTAAAATACGACATGTCTAAAATTTATGACAGATATATGATTTTATTTTGAGGAAATTTAATATTTCAGTCCATTTGGTAATTCGCATTTCAAGAAATTTTCGTATTTAAAACTCGTTATTTTAAAAAAACAATTCTCCTTATTTATGAAATTTTTTTCTTGTAATACTTATTTATTTATTTATTTATTTTATATATTTTTGTCATTTTTTATAGAACTTAGGAATTTTATAGGAATTTTCTTCATTTTTCTTCCTTCAAAGAAGATGAGGACCTTATTACCTTATTTCAATCTGAGAGTTTTATTTTTACCCATGAAGTTACAGACAATCTCAAAGGAAGTAGAAAAGAAGATACAGAATAACAAATACAAATTAACTATTTATGAAATGTGGCAGTAGATGTTGGACATACAAATTCATAAAAAATTCCCCAATCCAGAGAAATTTTTAAACAACTTGGTGCTTTTGAAAAAAAAAAACGAGTAGCGAGAAAAAAACACCTAAATCCATGAACTCACCATCGGTTTAATGACAACCGACAGTGATTAAAAGTATAAACTGAAAAGGAATTAAAATTATCTTTTTAATAGAATTATAAAGTTCCTTTAGTATCAGTGTTCTGTCCTGTAGTAGTAGCCCGCGTTCATAGATGGCAGCACTGATCCAGTAATATCTTATTTTGTAACGGTGTGTGTAAACACACTGTGTGTAACTGTTGTTGTTGAAAAAACATTTTTATGTACGTGATGCGAGCAGGGCTTCTGCTTGCTTATTCCCCTTTCATGTATTCTCAAAGTTTAAAGGTTTGGATGATATCTGGGAATGGAAAATTATTCATCATTCATATGTAAGTCAAATCATAGTTCATTTTTTATGCTATTGGGTTTTTCATTTTCCCAGCGTTGACCCATCCCTTATATTCAATTGTATTCTATTAATCGCAAGTGTATTGTATTAAATGTGCAAGTATTGTAATTATTTTGTTTTAAGTCAAAATAAATCTTTTAAAATCATTTACAGTCCACTAAATCTATAAATCTCACAATCAGGATTTATTCAAATATTTATGAATCTCGAAATTATATGATCTATTAAATTCTTATAATCTTTATTTTAAAAAAATATTACAATTAATAATAGAAAATATACATTTTATGTATATAAGGATATCTAGTATTAAAATAAGAAAACAATTTCTATAAAAATTATGTAACACAATTTACAAAATTAATTTGCACAATATACATTTAAAATAAAGATTTGCAGTATCCATGAAGCTACAGAAGGAGCGTAAGCTTCAATGGGGAATTTTTCGAAAAATGAACCGATTGTTGTCGCTCACCGGTAGAGGGCGTGACATGCAAGCGAAGTGACTATTTTACATTGAGTTATACGGCGTGGTGGTGAAAGTTGTTTTATAAATTTTAAAATTTTTCTGTGTGCAGAAATATGCCAAACACGTGTTTTGCTCCGGGTTGTTCTACTGGCTATAGATCAGCCTTAAAGAGAAATAAAGAATCTGGACAGAGAAATCCTAGTATATTTGCTGCTCCTAAGGTAAGAACATTATTATTGTTTTGTGTTAATCATGAAGCTACAGAGCCATAATTTTTTTTAAAATTGTGCACAGAAATAAAATATTTCTAGTTAACTTTTCTTAATATTGAATTTTATCACTATTAAGTTAGTTGATAAGTAAATAAGTTTTCATTGTATGATAAAGAATGTTGTTACTATAAATGCTTATGCAAAATCTGTTGAGTATAATTTTAAAAAAAAATTAATATTTTCCTATCTTTTTACTGTGAGTACAATGAAACCCATACTTTGTGAAAATGCGAAAATATAGCTGATTTGTCCTTATCAATGTTATTTGGGGTTTTTTCTTTTTAATTTGCTGAAAATATTTCTAATCGAAAATTTACAAACTTGAAGGTAATTCCTGACAATGCTGGAACCATAATATTGAATTTAATCACTATTAAGTTAGTTAAATTACGTAAGTTAGTTAAAGTACGTAAAAGTATCATTTTTAGACCTATGCTGGATTGTATGTACTACTCATGATTTTTGCTTGATTTACAAGAAATTTTTTGAGTAACTGCCTATAATACTGTTTATTATATATGCAATATTTCAAGGTAATTAATAAAAAAATAAAATGATTTTTTTTGCATAAAAAGTGAATATTTTTTTTAAATCGAGCATTTTTCAGTCAACTACTGTGCGCATTCTATCAAAATCAATTATTAAGTTACATTAATAATTGCTTACTATATGTGATTACAACACTTTAGACAACAAAATCTACCAAAATTTTTTAACCTTAATATATTTTAATTTTTTAAAGAATTTTTTATAAGCTTTTACTCAGTTATTTTTGAAATTTCTAATTAAACGTACGTACTTAAATGTTTTAATGTATTTTAGAATAATGTTGCTGGATATTGTTGCCTGAAGTATTGTAATCACATATAGTAAAAAATTATTAATGTACCTTAATAATTTATTTTGACGGAATGCGCACAGTAGTTGACTGCAAAATGCTCGATTTAAAAAAAAATATTCACTTTTTATGCATAAAAAGTCATTTTTATTAATTACCTTGAAAAATTGCATCTATAATAAACAATATTATAGGCAGTTACTCAAAGAATTTCATATAAATCAAGCTTAAATCATGAGTAGTACATACAATCGAACATAGGTCTAAAAATGATACTTATAAAGGTACGTAAAAGTGACCACACAAAATAAGTAAATAAGTTTTCATTGTATGATAAGTAATGTTGTTACTATAAATGCTTATGCAAAATCTGCGTACAAAATCTGCTTATGCAATAAAATGCGTACTTTGTGAAAATTCAAAAATATAGCTGATTTGTCCTTGTCAAAGTTATTTGTTTTTTTCTTTTTAATTCGCTGAAAAAATTTGAATTCAGTAATTTACCAACTTGACTCCGGTTTTAAAAAGTGTAATCTGAGATGCTTTGACTGATTTTTTTTCCAAAGGAAGATATTTTAAAGTATTGTCTGATTAAATACAGAATTGACTTCCTATTTTATTAGTCCTGATAAGAATTTATTTGTGATTGATAGAAAATGTTGCTTTTCTACTATGTGTGTGTGTTTTGGTTAATCAGTATTATTTCTCACATTTTTTTTTTCCATAAGAGATTATGAACAATGATAAAAAAATTTCCTCACAATTCTCTTCTGTAATTTCATTTCCTTAATTATTAAATTATTACAAAATTCTGAACTCATTTATTCTGAAACCAATACACAATTATTCTGAAAAAGTATATTTACTCATTTCCTTTAAGAATTTTAATGAATTATAGCAAAAAAAGCACTTGAAATAAAGATTTTGAATGAAAATAAGCAATTGTTAAATTGAATAAATAAATTCATATTAAATACGCACTAAAATAAAACAACTTGTTTTCGCTAGGAAAAATACGAAAAATCCATATTAAAGCGTATGGTTGGCCCTGTCTAAGCCGCCCGCTAGTGCACGCGAGCACCCTCTAGTGGCGGCGACAAAAAGGGAGACACATTTTTAACACTGAGCTGCTCCTCCTTCTGTAGCTTCATGGCAGTATCTATAAAGTATAAAAACTTTATACATGAACCATCAATAATGACATTCTAGATCATACTGATTCACGATTTTTCCTACGGACGGCGAGATGCGTTTATCCACCCACAGGTTAGCTAGATGTAGGCTTCTGGGAGAGGCCTCGGATTGAAATTGGTTGTCTCAGTACGAAGGGTAGTAATAGATGCCTCGTAGAAACCGGGTTTGCGGACTTACGAAACAAATCCTCCTTCCACTTTGGAGTGACCTGCACGGACAGTTTAGCTATTATCCCCCAAGCTCACAGAGAGCTCAGGGTTCAAACATAATGGTATTAGGATATAATTGGCCTACAAACGTTAAGGCCAGAAAAAAAGCTTGAACCATAAAACTGTTCATAAAAAGTGATAGTTAAAATTCTTGCGAAAAACTACCAGAATTGGCAAAATTTCTGTCAGAAAAAGGAGGTAGCTATATATATCTAATATATAAAAATGAAAATTTGTCTGTCTATAATTGTATAGAAATCCACAGTTTAGGAGCAGCGATCGTGAAATTTTACATACAGGTGTCTTTAAAAACAGCCGAGAGACTTCCAAAATCGAAATTAATTACCGTTAATTTTTAATTAATAAAAAACCAACAAATTTTGAAACTAAATGTAAGCTGTTACTCTTTGTGGAATCACCCCTCTGAATATGGTGTCCACGTTAGGGTTAGCTGGCAAACAGCGAGTGAAAAGATAAAAAGAAATAAAATCGAAAAGTTTCACGTCATATATTAAACCAGAATAATAAATGAAAATAATAATCTTCCATGTCAGATTTTATACTCTAAAATAAATCGGATCCAACGGCATATTGACAGTCTCACACGCGATGGAAATTTCGAATCAACCACGCTAAGTGTCACAAGATCTTTTTTAATCGCTACTGCAATCCCCCTCGCTTATGTCTTTGTGCCTATTGAAGAGTTAAAGATTAAGCTTCTATTCTACTAACTTATTTCTGACTTAAAACTCCTCTTACTCCATAAATACATGTATATTCACCAACCCATAGCAACTTTCCAGTAATCTTAGTAAGAATATTTTTCTATTTACTCAATAAAGTAGCATGTCATCGTGGCGCATTCGGTAAAATCGTTCATTTACTAGGCTCCACTACCCGGGTTCGAATGCGGAACAAATTTTGCTAAACCTGTATTTTCAGCTTTTTTATGGAGGCTTTTTTATTCATTTTTTAAAATATTATTATTATTTTTTTTATTTATTATTTTTTTAATTATTTTTATTTTATTTTATTATTTTTATTTTATTTTATTTTTCACATTATTAATGTGTATAACATTTCGTATACTTTTTTTCTATGTTATTTATACTGTGTTTAGTTTTTTAATGGATTTTGGTAGGTTTATTATAAATTTATATATTTTATGTTTAACTTTTCAGGATTTTTTTCTCCAATGATAAAGGCTAAATCTTTTCTATGTTATTTATACTGTGTTTAGTTTTTAAATTGATTTTGGTTAACAAACATTCGACAATTTGACATTTTTACTTTTCAGCTTTACTTTTCAAAATTCTTTACTTTCCTAAAGACAATTTGCCATTTTTCCTTTTCAGCTGTTAGTGGTTTATTATAAATGTATGTATTTTATGTTTTACTTTTCAGGGTTGTTTTGCTCCAATGATGAAACGCTAAATCTAGCTGAATTCTGAAGAAATTATTGTAAATTTATGGTTTTTTATGTTGGGTATTCTTTTTATTCATGCGTATAACATTTCACATGCTTTTTATTCTATGTTATTTCTACTGTGAACATCGAAATAATTGATTTTGGTTAACAAACATTCTTAAAATCCCGGGCAACGCCGGATAAATTATCACCTGTGTAGGTTGATAATTTATAAATTTTAAAACTGTTACCACATGTATATTTACAGATCCACAAGAACTTTCCAATAATTTTAGTTAATAAATAACCAACAACTTTTGAAGGATGCGACTCTCGATTCACAGACGTTCATAGATGGCGCCACTATTTTAAACTTTTAGTACTCCAACCATGAAGCTACAGATGCTTCATGATTCTGTAGCTTCATGATTCCAACCCATCTGAAAACCCACACTTCGTTACGGAATACATTCAAATTAAATACAACGCCAATGTATGAAATTAATCGCAATATATATATATATATATATATATATATATATATACAATAAATACGATGATCAATGTATACAAATGATGTAAGAAAACAAAAAAAAATATATTTTTTTAAAAATCGTAAGGGATATTTTTATAGACAAAATAATGTAGAAGAAAATATTCAAATTAAATCTAATAGGGCATATTAAAGAATATAGTACTGTTTGAGGAACATATCTTTTACAATATTTTTTTTAATAATGTCTAATCGTCTGCCTCATAAGTAAGAAAATTTTTTTTTGTCTATTTCGTTGTTACGTGACGATAAATTTATTTAAAGTACCAGAAAAAGAAATCACATGATCAGCGTTTAATAAATTAAATTGTAAAAATTAATCTTTAAAAATTCACCAAAAATCAGAAAATGGAGGTAAAGATTCGAAAAAAATTTCATCTTAAAGGAATTCTTATGATCCTTTTCGTGATATAAATTTTACAACTCTCAAATTATTATTTTAAATGCAAACTTGAAAAAAGTTACAAAAACAGCTTAAAAATTCAATTTAAAAAATCTAAGAAGAATCTTTCAAAAATCTTTCTTAGTGCACCCCTATATTATAAGAAGAATCGCCATGCAAAATTTCAGTCCTTAGGTTCAGCGGTTTGGTCTGTACTTTGTATATCAGTCAGTCATTCAGTCAGCCAGTCGGTTACGGAACTGTTTTATATATATAGATTTTTATTACTATCTTTATATCGCAACGTTGACTTCATGCGCACGCATTATTTCCGTATGCTTTTTTTTATTATCTTTATAATAGCGTAATTTTCATATGATTTTAAACAACAATCGTTTTTAACTGGCATTCAATTGGCTGTTAAAACTTTATATTTACACCCTATTTAAAAGAAGTAGGGTGTAAATTGTAGGGTAGAAAGTTGGTAAAATCAAAATTTTGTGCAATGTATTTAATTTCTCGATTAAAAGTAGTTTTTTTCTAAAAATTAATTTATTTCGCTTGGTAAGCTAAATATTTTATGCACGCGGTTTATACTATTATTACTTACTATCTTTATATCGTAACGTTAACTTCATACGCGAGCATTATTTTCTTATGCTTTTTTTATTATTATCTTAAAAATAGCTTTATTTTCATATGGTTTTAATCAACCATCGTTTTTATTCATATTATGTTGGTTTTTTAATAATTTAAAATTAAGGGTAATTAATTTCGATTCCGGAAGTTCTTATTATCTTTATTTTCATATGCTTTTTCATTTACGAATTATTCAAATGTTGGTCAAAAAACTTTTGCGTAATTTATACATTTGTGTGTGTTTAATTATTGAAATTAATAAATTTATATTTCTGGAGAGGATGTTTCAGTTTTTAGTGGTACTATGATGAAAGGTTGAATGTACCAAAATTCTGAGGAGTTTATTATGGAGAGAAAAGGAATTTAATATGTGGAGGATGTTTATAGGCGTTAAATGTGGAGAGGAGATGAATGGTCAATTAAACACTTCATTTTTTAAGAGGCAACGCTGCAGTCATATCATGGTGCTATTGGAAATTTCTGCTGAACCTGAAATTGCAGCTTCTTTTTTTTTCCCCCAATGATGAAAGGCTAATTCTAGCTGAATTCTGAGGAGTTTATTAAAAATTTATATATTTATAGATTTCACGAGGGTTTTCTTTCTATGTTATTTATACTGTGCTTAGTTTAAAATTAATTTTGGTTAACAAACATTAGAGAATTTGACATTTTTACTTTTCAGATTTTAGTACTACAATGATGAAAGGCTCAAATTCTGAGACGTGTATAACATTTCACATATATTTTTTCTATGTTATTTATACTGTGTTAATTTTTAAATTGATTTTGGTTAACAAACATTCTTAAAATCCCGGGCATCGCCGGGTACTTCAGCTAGTATATATATATATATATATATATATATATATATATATATATATATATATATATATATATATATATATATATATATATATATATATATATATATATATATATATATATATATATATATATATGTATATGTATATATATGTATATATATATATGTATATATATATATATATATATGTATATATATGTATATATATATATATATATATATATATATATATATATATATATATATATATATATATATATATATATATATATATGTGTATATATGTATATATGTATATATATATATATATATATATATATATATATATATATATATATATATATATATATATATCATGAAGCTACAGAAGGAGGAGCAGCTCCGTATTAGAAAAGTATCTCCCATTTGGTCGCCACCACTAGGTGGCGCGCACGCCTGTACTGATGCCGCTATAACACGGAAACCATACGCTTTAATATGGATATTTCGTATTTTTCAAAAGGAATAAGTTATTTTTTTAAGTGCGTTTTTAATATGAATTTATTTATTCAACTTAACAATCGTTTATATTAATTCAAAATGTCTATTTGAACTGCTTTTTTTGCTAAACTGCATTAAAATTCTTAAGGGGGAGATCACCTTTGCATGCACAAAAATACACTACCTTTACGGTACTTACGTATTATAGCTGAAACTTGGCAGCTTTTTACCCTTGGCGCAATATCCGCCCGCCAACACCTAATTTCACAGTGGCAACCTATTTTCTGACCGCAAGTTATAAACAACATTTCCAGCAATAGCATGTTTAAAAATTACAAATGTATTGAAAACGTGTCAGATGAAGAACAAGATTTCGATTATAAATAATTTTAGCTTAAATTAAAAAATGCGTGCTAATGACAAAACAGAAATGCATGAAAAATATTCAAAATGAGTATGTTAAAACCATGAAGCGACAATAATCGGTCCATTTTTCGAAAAATTCCCCATTGAAGGTTACGCTCCTTCTGTAGCTTCATGGTTAAAACAAACGAAAAACTTTCGAAGCTTAAGTCTTAGGATGCTAAAATTTTGCTTGGTGGTTACTCTAAGTCTTACGTCCTCACTAAAATATTTTTTAAAAATTACAAATTTTAAGGGTGTTAAAAGGGGCTTAAACCCCCTCCCCCATTGAAATACATCCAATGTATCTCTTGAACAAAAGGGTCCGGGCAGTTGAAATTTTGTATGGTGGTTCCCCTTAAGCCCTAGGTGCACACCAATAAATCTTTTTTTTAAAGTTCGAATTTTAAGGGGTTTATCCGCCCCCGCCCCCCACCAAAAAAAAAACCCCACTGTATCACTGGAACCATAAGGCCTGTGAAGCTGAAATTTGTTTGGTTGGTTTCCCTTAAGCCCTAGGTGCACATCAATAATTTTTTTAGTTCAAATTTTAAGGGTTTAGCTAGCCCCCCTCCCCCCCCCCCAAAAAAAAAAAAATAAAATAAATCTGGGAAGCTGAAATTTGGTTGGTTGGTTTCCCTTAAACCCTAGGTGCACACCAGTAAATCTTTTTTTTTGTTTCTTCAAATTTTAAGAGGTATACTCCCCCCCCCAAAACAAAAACCAAAAAAAAAACCACCGTATCCCTGGAACCATAAGGCCTGGGAAATTGAGATTTGTTTGGTTGGTTTCCCTTAAGCCCTAGGTGTTCACCAATAATTCTTTTTACTTTTGATTCTTTTTACAAATTTTTAGGGGTTTAGCCCCCCCCCCCCAGAAAAAAATAAATAAATTAACCCACTGTATCTCTGGAACCATAAAGCCTGGGAAGCTGAAATTTGGTTGGTTGGTTTCCCTTAAACCCTAGGTGCACACCAATAATTTTTTTCTTTTTTAGTTCAAATTTTAAAGGGTTGAGCCCCCCCCCCCCCCTCCAAAAAAAAAAGAAATAAACCCACTGTATCTCTGGAACCATAAGGCCTGGGAAGCTGAAATTTTTGTTGGCTGGTTTCCCTCGAGCCCTAGGTGCACACCAATAAATATTTTCTACATTGAAATTTTAAGGGGTTTAGTCCCCCCCCCTAAAAAAAAATATCCCACTGTATCTCTGGAACAATAAGGCCTAAGAAGTTGAAATTTTGCATGGTGGTTCCTCTTAGGCACTAGGTGCTGGCCAAGAAAGATGTTTAAAAAGCAACTTTTTAGGAGGTTGTAAAGTGGTTTTAAATCCCAAAATAAAAATGAAATATCCAAAACTCGTATTTAAATTCGGATCACTGTCGTTAAATTCTGCGATGAACTTCTTATGAGAAATGCCCCACCTTACTGCTCCTTACTGCCTTAAGTTAATTGAAATTAAATGAACAAAATGACATAATTCATGGCACTCGTGTAATCTGTGGCAAAGCACGTGTATGAAATATACGAAAGCACTTATTAAACATGCATCAACATTTTGAGCAGCAGCATGTTTAAAAAATTATTTGGAAAACACATGGAAAAGTAAAAAAAAAATAAGCAGCTGAAGAACAAGATTTCGCTATAGATAATTTTAGATCTAATTAAAAATTTCATATTAAAGACAAAATAGAAATACACTCTTAGACAAAAAAAAAAGCGACGCGCCAAGAAGGGGTGATGCAAATTGGACACAAATTGATATGCATACAGGTTTCGACGGAAAATGCAAGTATTTAAAGTTTGGCAATCGGTATTCTAAAGTAATGGCAATCGAGAACCGTAGAACCAGTTTTCATGGTCAATTCTGACTGTTTTGCCGAAATCTTTAATATTACATCTCTAGCTACTGGTCGATTAAAATAGGCACGCATGTTGTGAAAGTTCGGGCATACACGCTGACTGGGCAAAAATTCCATGGATCTGGAAAAAAGACACTGCATCTTCTTCCTTTTGGCCTATATTACACTATCGAAGTTCTTTGACAAAGATAATTTTTAAAAGGTATTTGTATCTTTTATAACAGTTATACATAAAAGAAATGCTATAACCTCAAAATACCCCTATTACACTATCAAAGTTCTTTGACAAAGATCTTTTATAAAAGTTATTTCTACATAAGGGGGCTAAATCCCTTAAAATTCGAGCTTTTAAAAAATATTTATTGGTGTGTACCTAGGGCTTAAGGGGAAGTACCATAAAAATTTTCAGCTTCCTAGGCCCTATGGTTCCAGAGATACAGTGGGATTTTTTAGGGGGAGGGGGCTAAACCCCTTAAATTTCGAGCTCTTCAAAAGATTTATTGGTATATACCTAGGGCTTAAGGGGAACCACCATGCAAAATTTCAGCTTCCTAGGCCTTATTGTTCCAGAGATACAATGCAGTTTTTTTAGAGGGGGGTTAAGCCCCTTTTTACCCCCTTAAAATTTTTAATTTTCAAAAAGATTTTTTAGTGGGCACCTAGGGCTTAAGGGGAACCACCATACGAAATTTTTGCTTCCTGGGTCCTATGGTTTCAGAGATACAATGGGTTTTTTTCAGTGGGGGAGGGGGGGTTAAGCCCCTTTTAAACCCCTCAAAATTTGTACTGTTAAAAAATATTTCTTAGTTGGTATGTAGAGCTTAGGAGTAACTACCATGCAAAATTTCAGCATCCTAAGAGTTTTCCTTCGAAAGATTTGCGTTTTTAACATACTCATTTTGAATATTTTGCGTGCATTTCTGTTTTGTCATTCGTGCGCAATTTTTAATTAGAGCTAAAATTATTTCGAATCGAAATCTTGTTCTTTATCTCCCGCGTTTTCCACACATTTGTATTTTTTTAACATTCTTTTGCTCGAAATGTTGTTTATAAAATCCGGGCACCGAAATCTTTTATAAAACTTTGACGAAGAGCCCAACTTTTATAAAAGTTATCTTTTATCAAAGTTGATGTATTACACTGTCATATTTCTCGTCAAACTTCTTTTATAAAAGATCTTTGTCAAATAACTTTCATAACCTAAAAAAATAAAGAAAATCTTAAAAACGAAACTTAAAACGGGAGCGAAAAGCAATGAATGGCAAAAAACAATTCTATCAACAAGGATGGGGTGCTTAATTACCGCTTTATTGCCGTTTTTTCGTCAAACCAAAAAGTTTCAGCTATAATACGTAAGTACCGATTTGGTAACCAAATTAATGTGTTGTCAAACAGTTAATTTGTAATTAATTTAAATCAATTTTTAAAGGTGAATTGTACAAATTTTTATCTATTAGAAAAAAAAAAACAGAATTGTTGTGAGATTATTAGAAATTATTTTAAGAAAAAAATGTTTAATGAATAGTAAATCTTAGATCAATGCAATGTGCAGATTTTTTTAAAAACTATAAGAATATATATTAAATATGATGAGATATATATTAAATTATTTGTATATATATTATCCATAGATTATAATTTAATCTACACCTAAAAGAGTTATCATATTTCACATAAAAATATTTTTCAGGCAAATGTATTGTAATGTACAAAAAAATATAAATTTTTAAAAAAAATTCTGCGAAAAAATACCTAAATTTAGGTAGAAATTGTAGAAACATGCAAGATATACACGTATACAAAAAATTTTAGCAATTCGTGATGATTCGTTTTAAAGAAATAGTGCGCACAACTTTCAAAATAACAGTTTTTAGATAAAGCAATTTAAAGTTTAAATTTTCTATAAATTACTTTACTATTTTCTTTATACATTTGGCCATAAAATCGGTTCTAATTGTAGTATCGACTTTAATTTTTTTCATAAGATTCCTTATATTCCATTCAGCAAAATTAAATCATTATAAAAAATTGAGTCTTTTGAAGGGTTTAAGGTGATGTCCCTCCTTAAAAGGGGAATGTTCACTTTTACGTATCTCTAAAAGTAACATTTTTAGACCTATGCTGGATTGTATGTACAACTCATGATTTTTGCTTGATTTACATGAAATTTTTTGAGCAACTGCCTGTAATACTGTTTATTATATATGCAATATTTCAAGGTAATTAATAAAAAAATGAATTTTTAATGCAAAAAAAGTGAATATTTTTTTTAAAATCGAGCATTTTTCAGTCAACTACTGTGCGCATTCTGTCAAAATAAATTATTAAGGTACATTAACAATTGCTTACTATATGTGATTACAACACTTTAGACAAGAAAATCCACCAAAATATTTGAACCTTAATATATTTTAATTTTTTTAAGAATTTTTTTATAAACTTTTACTCAGTCATTTTTGAAATTTCTAATTAAAAATAGCACGTACTAAAATGTTTTAATATATTTGAGAATAATGTTGCTGGATATTGTTTCCTGAAGTATTGTAATCACATATAGTAAAAAATTATTAATGTACCTTAATAATTTATTTTGACAGAATGCGCACAGTAGTTGACTGCAATATGCTCGATTTTAAAAAAAGTTATTCACTTTTTATGCATAAAAAGTCATTTTTATTATTTTTGTTAATTACCTTGAAAAATTGCATCTATAAGAAACAGTATCATAGGCCGTTACTCAAACAGTTTCATGTAAATCAAGTAAAACTCATGAGTAGTACATACAATCGAACATAGGTCTTAAAATGATACTTTTAAAGGTACGTAAAAGGAACCACTCCCCTTAATGTAAATGAGTAAATAATGATCCATTATTTTCCAGAGCGAACTAGTTATACAAAGTATGGGTTTTACTGTACTCGCAGTAAAAAGATCGGAAAATATTAATTTTTTTTTAATTATACACAACAGATTTTGAATAAGCATTTATAGTGACAACATTGTTTATCATACAATGAAAACTTATTTACTTATCAAAACTAACTTAAAAGTAATTTAATTCTATATTAAGGTTTCAGCATATTCACCAGTGTTAAGAAGTTTTCATAGTAGAAATATTTTATTTCTGTGAACAATTTAAAAAATGATGATGGCTTCAGCTCAGACGTGTATCTTAATTTGCCATAACCACAAAATATGTTGAATAGAAGAAAAGTATTTCATAATTATAAAGAATTGAAACTAACAACATACACTATTAATACATTATTATAAAATAAAAAAATGATGCGTGATATACAATTTACTATAGATAAATTTGAACAAAAAATTATACATGACAGGTTTTACAGATATTTATAACATTATTTATTGATATTCCATTAAAAAGTATTATAAAATAAAAGCTTAAATTTAAAAATAAATGTGATTTATAATTTTGACAGTTTTCTTAATTTTTTAACTTTAGCACAGAGTTGAGAATTTTTATTTTCTTGTTTGCATATAAAATGCATGCGCGGAATTAGAAAAAAGTTGATAACATTTTGAATTAAATTAATGTTATGTTGCTCATTGCAACCTATTTATGGCATAGGAGGACCAGTATAAATTTCTGTTATCACTTGAAAAATTAATTTATTATTTAGTTTATTAAAATTTAGAGTTTTGATTTATGAATTTTTAGAATATTAATTACTTTTAAAAACAATTCTGAAGGTATAATAAAGGACCTTTACTTAATAATAATAATAATAATAATAATAAATTATTTGATCAGTATTGCTGTTTTGAATGCATTGGTCACATTTCGAAAATCTACTGATCCTCCTAACAACATAACCAGCAACATAATTTACAATGAAATCTGGCCACTGGAACAACCAGGTGCAAAACATGTTGGCATATCTGTGCACAGAATAAATTTAAAAATTTGTAAAACAATTTTCTGAAACACGTGTCCATATAACCCAATGAAAAATGCACTCCAGTAGAACATGTCGCATCATCTGCCGGTGAGCGACCATAATCGGTCCATTTTTCGAGGATCGGTCCATTGAAGCTTACGCTCCTTCTGTAGCTTCATGTTTTTACCTAAACAATATTTCAATTTCAACCGACAGATGGCAGCACAGAAATTTAAGATTAACGGTCATCCGCAATTGTTCCTCGAAACTAAATGATGAAGAATAACTATACTGTAAAACACATGTAATTATGTAGTGTGATTTTATGTGTTTCTATTCTTTACAGTGATATAGGGTGAATGGAACTGATTTATATCAGCGCTAGAAGTTCAAGTAGTATAATAGTCTTGGAGTAACTTTTGGGTACCCCTTTATTAGTTTCTATTGTTTTAGATCTGAATGTCACGTCCGAGATGCAAAGTACGTTACGTTCTTATCATAATCAAAACTGGCCGAGGGAACAGTGGCGTAGCGAGGGAGGGGCAAGGGGGTCTATCATGCCCCGGGCACCACTCGTAGAGGGGCGCCAATATAGGGTCTATACATTATATTACTATATGCTTTTCGGGGAGGGAGGCGCCAAAAAGGTATTGTGTCCCGGGCGCCATTTATGCTCGCTACTCCACTGCGAGGGAAAAGACGAGAAACATTATAAAACGAAGGATTCGGACAGAGTTGCGAAATGATCCTAATAGGTAAAAAACGCCAAATCAACCATAGATTTTTGAAATCGCAAACGCATTTCATTCCGAGATAAATAGATCTCAAGTACACTTGTGCAGAAAGTACACGTAGACAGTAGATTGGAAAATTATATATCTGGCAATGAAATCACAGATAAAACATTATGTTTGGTTTATTTGATTATAAAATATCTGCAGTACGGTCGAAAAAATAAAATTTGAAGTTTTGACAAGCATTTCATTTTGGACATCCTTAAATCGTTTTTCTTTACATAAATTATTTTAAGAACATTCTCTCAGGTGTGTAAGAAATACGCTATGACATACAATACCCATGATATAAACTATGAACAACTTAAACAATAGAGCGCAGTTCGTGTAGAATACATATTTTCTGAATATCTCAAGATAGGAACCACCACTGATATTCCTTCTTTTGAAAATTCACTATTTCTTAGCGATTTTGCCTCTGTGAATAGTCGGCTTCACTGTTGTAGTGATAATGCTCAATGTGTAGTGCAGCGGCAGGTTATTGTGCTTAGTTACTCGTGAAATTATTATGTTTCGTTTACATTAATTCTGATTAATATTTATAAAAATGATATCTAATTCCCGAGTTATTTCGTTTGTATACATCTCTTGCTCTTGATTTTTAATTGAAACACTAAAAATTAGTGTATAACAATAACTTTTTGCTATACTCTAATCTTGCTATAAAATTGCTATAGGATTGCTATTGTAGAATTAGCCGATCAGTTAGAACCTAATTTATTATTATAATTGAAGAAAATAAAAAATATTCAAACAGTATAAAACTGTATAAATTCTATGAAACATATTAATTAATAAAGAAACGACAATAAGTCACCAAAATGAAATTCGATAACATTAATAATTTATCAGCATTTTATTTTAATTCGGCAGACAAATGCATAGAGCTTTCAATAACATTTTGAGTGAAGAACATCATTTGCCTTCCCAGTAGCCTGAGATTATCCAAATAACGTGTCGTACGACTGAAACGTATTACGAGCCATTTTAATCAAACACTCCGAAATCAAAATATGTTTACTGGTACGATCTCGCCTAACTAAGCCCCTCCCCCCTCCTCTAAACTAACTTCTCAAATATCTAATTATTAGAGAAATTCAGTCGCAGCAACAAATAAATATTTTGCACAAATGGTCGCATTCAACATTTGATCTCGCGTAACTAAACAAAGCAGGGATTCAATTTAATATTGCATCAATGTTAATACCATCTTATGAATCAACATATTATTACCGGGAACATGTGTATTTGTTTTAAACTTTTCATTGAATAATGATAAACCTTTAACAAATTTCGCTCGAGTAATTACGTTTCATGCGTATATCGAAGAATATTATTTCCTCTCGCTTGCGCTATACCATCTTTCGTATACATTTAGAAATTACGTTAAAGCTGCCGAGATTACTTAATCAATCATATGAATATTGTAACTCGATTTTGTATTTCGGGAGGAAAATAAAAATACGTTATTTGTTGTGATTTGATACATTATATTATTTTAGAAAACTAGTACATCGTTAATCTCGCATATGGTGTCTTCATTCGGGAAAATTACGAATGGACAAATAATTCAGACTTATTTTCAAAAACACAGGGGATTTGTTATCAGTCTTCATGTGTATAATTTCATCAGCTTTGATTAATGGTGCGGAGTAATCCGCCATGTTGGATTCCATTGACTGCATGTTAACCTACGTAGTAAATTAGTTATCTGATTGTCGGTTTGGGATTTTTTTTTAAAGAAATTTATGCAATACGTGATGGAGGGAAAATATTATACTTATGAATAATTCTCATTTAAAAAAATGAATAAATAAATAAAATTCGAATAAAGCTCTTAAATTAAAATAAATCGGAAAACAAGTAGCTAAGCTGTGGTTTTCAATCACATATAACTTCATTTGATGGGTGGTATTTAAGAACATATATACCGGGTGGCCATAATTAAACTGACAGTGCTCACAGTGTTCTGTAGCGCGATCTATTTGCGAGAATGACGCCACATTTTGTAGGAAGATTAAACAAGACGGGGGACGAAGGATTCGCGCGAAAAAATAAATTAGTTCTAAAAGTCACCGCTAGGGGAATATTTAGCGCTGTGTAATAGAAAATAGAGTGTTAACAAATGCAAATTAATATGGAATAAAATTACCTTTTATTATGCACATTTTCTTATTTAGTTCAAGTGCAATATGGCAACACTTTTAAAAAAGCGTAAAATCTACATAAACACCGATAAAGTCTCGTGATCTGCAATATCACGTACGCTGAGGAGAAGAAGAAGTTCTTAATTCAAATTTCACGTTACATCCATTGGCACAGTGCCAGCTGCTTGGGTTTTAAAAGGCAATGTGTTACGTTTCGAATCAATCGGATTGAAAGTTTATGTGCAATGTCTCCTTCTTTAGTCGAGCGTGCGTTACTGGTCAAATTCTTTTAAATCAACCAGTGCAACGCGTCAGCCGCTCTTCGTGCCTTTAGAACGCACAAAAAAATGAGTAAAGGTAACGGTCCTGTGTCAGTTAATGGGCTAAAAGCAATGGTTGCGACGTTTGAGAAAACAGGTTCTCTGAAGGTTCAGTCAGGCAGAGGACAAAAACCTGTACCACAGGATACAATCGAAGCAGTTGCCACGGCGATTGTCGACAGAGGACCAGACAATATTGCTGCCACCTCTAGCGCTCGTGGATTAGCTCGGAATATGGATATGCCTTACAGTACGGTATGGAAAATCTTACGAAAGATTATCAACTTCTATCCGTACAAGATCAGCCGTGTACAGGAGTTACTGTACCCCGACCATCATAAGCGATTGACTTTTGCTTTCACCTTTCTTGCCAGAATGGAGGTGGATGATGCTTGGCCGTGGAAAAGCTTATGGGGAGACGAGGCCCACTTTTACCTGCATGGAACTGTGAATACCCAGAACTGCCGAATTTGGGATGACAAATCACCACATGCAGTCACAGAAATTCCGTTACATTCACCAAAGGTAACTGTTTGGTGTGGGTTCACAGCGGAATTTATCGTAGGTCCATTCTTCTATTACGCAGCGCCAAATATTCCCCTAGCGGTGACTTTTGGAACTAATTTATTTTTTCGCGGAATCCTTCGTCCCCCGTCTTGTTTAATCTTGCTACAAAATGTGGCGTCATTCTCGCAAATAGATCGCTCTACAGAACACTGTGAGCACTGTCAGTTTAATTATGGCCACCCGGTATATATATATATATATATATATATATATATATATATATATATACCCAACAAACACAAAGGCATCGGGCCGGGGTCGGAAGGTTCCGGCCAGCCGATTTCACCACTGCCGGGCCGGCGCATTAGGTCAGTATCGTTTCCGTCACGGCTGTGTCCTCTCGCCCGCGACTACCCCGTCGACTGCCGGGCCGCTTCCGGTAGGATTCGAGCCATCGTTCATCCGACTACGAACCGTTAGGCAGCCGCGATTAAGCCATCGATGCGGACAGATAGCCGGAACGTAACCGGAGGTTGACGGGCCGGTTACGGGAGCAATAATTGGTGTCGACATACCGTCATCTACCCATCTCGTAAACAGCAATGTGCCGTAGGTCCGGGCATCATGCCAGCATTCTACCAGAATCGGACCGCCGGCAGTGTTTCTAAGTTTTGCGTAGGACCCTTTTGTTTATATGCTTTTTATTATTATTTATTTCATTGACGATTAACCTCTGATATCAACCCTTTCACTTTTATTATTTTTTTGCCTTCATATTTCTAGTATTCTTTCCAGTTTTGCCTTATGTATTTTTAGGTATTACCAAATACTGATCTTTGTTATTACCTAAAAATTTACTTGTTAGAACAAAACCTCATTTTGTATTAAGATACATTTACCCAAATTTGAAAGTTAAGATAACATTAATACCAACCATTAAAGCTAAATCATCTTTCCACTCGATCTAAGGTTACAGTTTGTTTTTTTTTAATTTAGAATGAGATTATAGTATGTAAAACAGTACTACTTTAATAATTAACCCAAAAAACTTGTACTTCCCCAGTATAAAATTTATTAACATAATTTGATAAATTTATAAACATAAATTTGATACATTCTTCAAACCTGAGTAATGTGTAGTGTGTATGATGAAGCCCATCTTTGTGAGCTTGTGAAAACTTGCTCAGAAGAATTTATTTAAATTATTTTTTGGTGTAGAGTTAATAAATGCTCTACAGATAAGAAAATTATTTTTTGCATAGTTTTGTGAATTAAAGAGTAATTCATTAAATTCTTATGTCATTTTAAAAAAATATTTTCTTTTCTATTATATTGGACTTAATATCCAACACTTGATAGTACTATTTTTGAGAAATAGTACTATGATAGTAATATCTTCTATTGTAATTTTGAGAAAAATTATAGACACATGTTTTTAAATACAGAAAAGAGCTGGTTTAAAGTAAAAATAGTTTATTTAGAAAGTACATAGCACATTTACACAATTTTTTTCTATATTTTCTACAAAACAAGATCCTTTCGCTGTACCTCTGGCTCCATCTTTACAGCATCTAGGGAAAAAAAAGAAAGAGAAAATCAGTTCATAAATTTATGTGAAAGGAAAATGACTCCCATCCCCAGATATAATTTATGAATCAAAAGAATTTATTTAAATTATTTTTCTATGTAGAGTTAGTAAATGCTCTGCAGATAAGAAAATTATTTTTTGCATAGTTTTGTACATTAAAGGGTAATTTATTGTTGTAAAAATAGTTGATTGTTGAAAGTAGTTGAAAAATTCATTGTTGATAAAGTAGAATTAAATAAATCCAATTAGGAAATATAAATTCTGAGACAGGGGTTTAAAAAAACTTGATACAAAACAGCACCCAACACATGAGTGCAGTTTTAAATCTGTTGTCATTTTATTGATAACTACTTCCAAGAAGTAAATTCCTACCACATTTTTTTTGTAAAACCAATTACATACTGTGAAAACTACATCATGTAAAAAATATTTACTTGATTAAATAAATATACTAATAGAAAATAGTTATAAAATATTTGTTAAAGAGTATTCCCCTTTTCACTAAATTTCTCTCTGTACAGTAGAAAATCCAACCATGTCGATTAATTTGTTATTATAGATATAAATAAAATAGGGTAGATTGCCTTGATAAGAGTACAATTAAGTTTTTAATGTTGAGCATAATTTCAGCTCAACGTTGAAAGCTGAATCAGAGACTTGTCTATAATGACACCAAAATTTCCTCTTCACTATTGACAATAATGCTGTTGAAAGTAGAGAAACACAAGAATAAAGATTGAATGCTAAGTAAAACATTAGCATACAAAATCTTAAATTTCTAAATTTGATTACAACATGCCATAGAGAGCATTAATACAGATGCTGGGTCAGATTTAGAAATTTAAGATTTTATATAGTATTCAATCTTCATTCTTGTGTTTCTTTACTTTCAACGTGAGAGTGATTCTCGATAGTGAAAAGAAAATTTTGTTGTCATCTCAAGTCTCTCAGTCAGCTTTCAATTATTGTACTCTATCAAGGCATTCTAATCTATTTTATTTATATCTGTAATAACTAATCATTTAATTGACAGGATTGAATGTCTTACTGTACTGAGAAATTTAGTGAAAAGGGTGAATACTCTTTAACAACTAATCTATTACTATAATAATGAATAAAGTAAAACTTTATTATATGATGTAGCTTTCACAGTAATTGGTTTTACAAAAATTGTGGTAGAAAGTAATTTGGGATACTAACTTCTGCATAGTATTTTAATAGAGCATATCTTTTGTTACTTAATTGTCAAATTATGGTGGGGATCTGTGTATAAAATATTTTTTTTATTTGTGAGCAGCTGTTATTAGGGATAACCACAGTAAAAAATTATTCAAAATATACTATTTAGATTCAGTAATTACTAAACAATTGTTATGATATATTGTTTGATTAGTCTAGGTTAATTTGAAAAATGAGGTGGGTAATATTGACTAGCTGTCAATGTTGAGTGAAATGGCATAGATTATATTATAAAGCGTGAAAAAACACTTAGACTTTTTGAACCAAGCTTCTAACCCAAATTTAAGTTTTTAAAAAAATATTTTGCTAATGAGAGTATTTTCACAGATCTTAACAATGGAATAGAAAACCCGTATAGTCAACAAATTCATGGATAAACGATTCAGTTCTAAAAGCAAAAAGCCTGGTTTCTGTATACTGTTGTAACATGATTATTATAAAAGTATACAGAAACCAGGCCTTTTGCTTTTAGGGCTGCATCTTTTATCCATGACTTAGTTGACAATACAGGTGTTATGTTCCATTCCTTAGATCCATGAAAATATTTCCAATTTTAAAAGTTTCATTAAATTTTTTTTTTAATTTTGGTTAGAAGTTCGGTTTGAAAAGTTAAAAGTATTTTATTGCACTTTGTAAAATAATCTATGCTACTGCACTCAACATTGACAGCCAGTCAATCTTTGTATGCTTGCATCATTTTTCAACTTAACTTAGATAAACCAAATAATACACCATAAAAAAACCTACACACTTGCAAACATAACCTTATTATAGTCAACAATTATTTAATAATTAACTGAACCTAAATAATATATTTTGGAATATTTTTTTACTGCCCTTATCCTTACACTTTATAATAACAGCTGCTCACAAAAATATATTTTATGTGACAGATCTCCACCAAAATTTGACAATGAAATAATAAAATTAAATACTAGGCAGAAGTTAGTATTCCAAATGACATTCAACTACCTATTAGCTCATCAACGAATAATCTAATACATCTAAAAGCAATATTATTATTATTATTACTTCTGTAAGGAATTATGAATGAACATCTAACTACTTCTCATGAAATTCTGATAATTAAATTAAAAAATTTTTAACATTAACTATCAAGAGTAAAATAACCCTTGGCATTTTATATCTTTATAATATAAAAATATAAAATTTTTTTTGGTAAGCAGTTATGATAAAAGACTTTCACAAAAGTCACGGTTAACTGAAGTCCCTGAACTGCACTTTCAGACATACCTAATACTTTAATAACATGCTTGCCAGCTAAAAATATAATGAATAAAGGAAATCAATATCAATCCACAAATTACTGCAACCAAAGTTTATGAAAATGTTCGGATTAGCGTATAAAATATACAAAGAGAAATTTGAAAATTTGAGTTGTTTATTAATTAAGAATTATGTAATAAAAATATTTTTTATGGTTTTTCATAGAAAAATTCAAATTTAAGTACAAAAAATAAATTTTAAAAAAATATATTATCAACTTTGTGATTTTGCCCACAAGTTCACTGCTGAAAAAAATAAAGGATATCTAGAGAATAAAAAAAAAATGGGTTCAGTGAGGTTAAAATGAACTTACAGATTATGAATCGAGCACACTGCCAAGTGAGTTGTGGAATCTTTTCATGGAAATCACAATGAGGTGAAGATTGATTCCAGTTTCAGAATTCTGTAAAGAAACCAATATTTTCTTACAATGCCATAATAAAAATTAGAGTGATTTGTGACACCAAGAAGCATTGAAAAGCAGAGTTCATTATTTATTTATTTATTTTACAAATGCCACACACTACCAAAAATAGCACCTATGCAATCAGTGCACGTGCTCTCCAATACTTCTCAACAAGATCAGTAAAACGTTTTAGTGCAGAGCACTCGTCTATTTGCTTATCAGTGAAATAAAAAAGGTAGTATGACCCCCTTACATGTATACTTTGGACCATAGGCGTAGCGTGCTTCTAACATTTGGGACGGATACAAATTGAATTCAGCTAGGGCCCTTCTCAGCGCATTGACTACCGATCAATCCTTAAAATTTGAAATATGATTTTTTGAAATTGAGTAACAATAGAATTGATGTTTGAGTAGTATTCAAAAAGTTATACAATGAGAAAAATAAATGTAATATAAATAAAAGAAGAAAAAAAATGTAGCATGCTTCTAACATTTGGGACGGATACAAATTGAATTCAGCTAGGGCCCTTCTCAGCGCATTGACTACCGATCGATCCTTAAAATTTGAAATATGATTTTTTGAAATTGAGTAACAATAGAATTGGTTTGAGTAGTATTCAAAAAGTTATACAATGAGGAAAATAAATGTAATATAAATAAAAGAAGAAAAAAAAATGTAGCATCGAATTTTTGTTATGGATCATATCATTGTTAAAAACTATGTTAGGGCTAAAGACATAATCGGTATTTTCAGTGTCACAGTTTGAAAAAAATGGGAAAAAACCAACTTTTTAAAAAGTTTTCTACAATTTTCTGATTTAACTGAACCAAAAATTTCTCCTCACATGAATTTTCAAATCAGATTAAGTGAAAATTACACATAATGGAATATGCACTGAGCATATAATTTAATACCAAAAATTGCCTGGTGATTAAAAGTTGAGAAGTAATCAGACTTTCAATGTGCTGAATATGTTTAGCACAATATTTAAATAAGACTTTAATATACTTGAACTAGATTACTACCTCGCAAAACTTCCAAGAAACAATTTCAACTAACTATTGTATAACTTTCCATATAATTTGGCTTTCCATAAAACTCCAACTGATGTTCAGAATCAGTTGAGTTATTTTTCAGGCACAACTTTATCAACATATTTAATTATGAAACTTTGAGAAAGTAAAGACAATTTACAATGCATTTCCCCCCATTTTTTAAACAGCTAAACAAGATGCTCAGTGGAATTTTAAAAAATTTAGTACAAATTTAGTACAGGATCAAAAATATAAAATAATGGTCTATTAGGATTTGAAGGATGATTATATACTTAAACAAGGGGGGTAGCAAAATAGGATATTGTTTAATAATAAAGTCAGTTGTTCAGTCAAGAAGTCAATTATTGTATTTTGATGATCAGAAATTTTATGTCTTAGAACATCAAGCAATTGAATTACCACATTTAATACATTTTCACCATCACTCATTACTGTTTTCATTTAATCCAAATTCTTTATATAAGTATTAAGACTTAAAATGGAATAAACATGTTTAACAGAGAGAAAAATTTATGGCATGCATAAAATTAAATTTTACCAAAATTTAAAATTACTTAGCCCATTAACTAATGATCTAATACATCCAAAAGCAATTTCCTTTTTACTACTTCTGTAATGAATTATCAACGAACCTCTAACAACTTATCAGGAAATTCTAAAAATATTTTTAAAATTTTAATGTTAACCATTAAGAATAAATAAAGCTTGGCACTTCACATTTTCATAATATAAATATCATTTTTCTGTTATTATAAAAGACTCTGTAAACCAGGCGTTTTGCTTTTTGGAACTGTATCTTGTATCCGTGAATTCATTGATTATACAGGAGTTCTATTCCATTATTAAGAAAGGGTTATTTCATTCACTTATCAAACACACATTTTGATATAATAAACCACAACTCACAATGGATGTCTTATCTACAATTTTATAAACAAACTTTGTCTATGAACACATTTTATATTTTCTAAATAAACCTTGGCATTTTATAATTTTATAATATAAATCTCTTTTTTTGGCAAGAGTTAAAGTCTTTCACAAGAGTCGTGTTAACTGAAATCCCCGGACTGCACTTTCTCACTCACCTAAAACCTTAACAACAAGCTTCACAGTTAAAAAAGAATAAATAAAGAAAATCAATATTCTATCCACAAATTATTGAGACCAAAGTTTATGAGAAAGTTCAGATTAGCGTCTAAGTTAAAAAAACTAATTTGAAATTTTTAGTTGTTTAATAAATATTTTTAGTTTTTTTCATAGAAAAAATTTAATTAGTTAAAAATAAATCTAAAAAAATATTAAAAACAGTGATTTGGGCCACAAGTCCACTGCTGAAAATAAAAGTATATCTCGAGAATAAAAAAAGGTAGGCTCAGTGGCGTTAAAAACTTACGCAGGTTATGAGATCCAAGTGGTATTTGTCTTTCAAGCCTGAAGCTCTGAATAGATTCCAGTTTCAAAATTCTGTAAAAAAAACCAATATTTTCTTATAATGCCATAATAAAAATTTAATGTTTTATCAAACCAAGAAGTATTGAAAAGTAGAGTTCTTTATAAACTTGCTTATCACTAATATAAAAAGGGGAAAATAAACTAATTTTACCCTTTATATATATATATTAAGCCAATAAGTTCACATTTATTTTGCACAGCATGACAACAAAATAATTTCCAAAAGACCTTTAGAGATGAACAGCTTATAGATAGTTATTGAGAACATTCTCAGATTTATAAAAACTCTTATCGTACAATATCTATTACAATAAAGCAATTTTTTGTATGTACACATTCTGATAATCTACAAATCTATATACTTATAAATATATAATTTAAAAACATGGAATGCAAATTAATAAGTTAAGAAACAATTTATGTATCTAAATAGTCTATTTTGGAATAATTTTCACTGCCATCATCTCTAATAACACTGATAAAAGTGATTTCAAACACGATACAAATTAGAAAATTAAATGCACGTGGCATCTATATTGACACAAATTTAAAACTCTAAACTTCTCATTACTCCAGAGGTTCTTTGAATGAATTCAGGAATACAATGGAGTTCACATACATACAAAAATTAATAATTCTTGAAAATATATATACACTCAATTGCAAGAATATATACACTCAGTTGCAAAAAGTATGCCCCATTATGTTATTCCTAAAGAGTGAAATTGTTTTATTTTATATCTTCAGAGAGAGTAGAAATATAATCTAAATATCAAAGCCAGTTCAAAATATTGATTAATAGCAATTGAAATTCAAAATGTTCCTTAAATAAGCTTTTTATTTAATGAGATATTCAAAATAAAAAAATGCTCCAATATTTGCTATTGTTTCAATATTTACTTGACATGTGGATACTGATTAAACAATATTTTGATCTGGTTTTGAAATTTTGAATATATCTTTGCTCTCGATAGACATAAAGAAATTTCACCCAGTAGGAATAACATATACATATATAGCAATTGAGTGTACACATAGAACATTATAAATAGAATTTTAAAAAAATTATATTTTAAGGCTATTAAGATTATACATGAAAAATACCTATTAGTGTTTAGTATTTAAATTAAAATATATAATTATACTAAATACATTCTTTTAAATTATGAACACAAAAATTTTAAGAATATTTGTTCTTTATTTCTTTATAATGTATAAAATGCAGTGTATTTTATAAAGTTTACTCAAAACACAATTTGATAAGGAATTCGGAAATAGATCCTTTTGTATGATTTACAAGTTCATTTTTAGAATCTTTTATAATGTGGAACGTTTTTGAATCCATCTTTTAACATTTAGACATGGATAATTTGTTGCCTATTGATACCTGGCAATAAGAACATTGTAAAATATATTTAATAGGAAAATGGACAATTTTTCCACCGTTGAATACTATGCATGAATTTACTATGGAGGAATCATGTGTAACTGATTTATCAATCCAGTAGTAAAAAAATGTTTAATTTGGATTAACATATTAAAAAAAAATTCATTATAATTTTCTTTCAAATTTCTTTAAAGAAATAAAATGGAAAATATTATACTGGAAATGAAAATACATTTTTATTTTTCAACTATGTAGATTTGGAATTGATATTTGTGTCATGTATTTTATACTTTCTAAAGGATATAAAAATCTAAATAGTGCGTACAAATTACAATTCTAAATATTAATTTAATTAGCAAATACTTAAGACTTTCACAAGAGTCCATTTACTTCCTTTGTCCATCTAAAATATTAACTGAAAAACGAATCTTAAATTATTCCGAAACAAAATATTTTTATTTATACATACGAAAGTGCTCGTAAGTGCCATAAGTATTGCTAATTCAATACACTCAGTTCAGTAGAGTTTGATCTGAAATATGGTCAATTCATATTATAACTTGGATTAAAACACTATCTTATAACAGAAATAGAATAATGTTCACTATGTAAGGGTGTTAAATAAAATCTAAAGGCAATAATTTAAGACTAACGAATGAAACTTACTTGTGGATTAATTTCAGCGAACTTGTAATCAATCTTTAATGGCGCCTTTTCAATCACGTGCAACTGAATGTCCAATCAGATGACACTAGTGCATTGTAGTATGACGAGGCGAAAAAAAAAGATGGTTTGAAATTTCATTATGCTATAGCTTTCAAAAGCTGCCTTTTGGTATTGAATATAAAATTTTATTGCTCTACTGAAATATTTTTCAGGTGCTTCAAAATAGATATTTTTGTGAAAAGAGATAAAATTCTTTTTTTCTGTTTATTTTATGGTATATTAAATTAATAATATATATTTTTTGTAAATAAAATATTCAAAATATTTTTACAGGAAACTTAGGTATTTCTAAGTATTTCTAATTTTTAGATGTCATTACAGAACAACTGATTTTGTAGAATTTCGCAATTTTCATCATCTTAATTTTACAGTAGTATATTCTTATAATACACATTGGAATGAAAAAAACAATTTTTAATTAACGGACCTTAGTTAAAATAAACAAATCACATTTATTTAGAAAAATATTAATGTAATGTCTTTAAAGGCAAAGTGTTATTTTGAAATAAACATTCATATTTTTCAAAAGTCCATAGTAATCATACATGGTTTGCTTTACTTATTTCACTGACACATTGAATTGCTTTCTGTTTGTCATCAGAAATATGCCTCTTCATAGGAAGTCCTGTTACTTTAACATCATTCCATTCAATCATATCAATATAATCCTTGGCATCAAAGTTTATACGTTGAAATAAAAACTTTTTGATGCCACCTTCATTTTCAGCCCTTGCTTTTAGATTCCGGGGTAATCCAAGCTCTCTCTTACATGACTGCGATCATCTGATATCATACAAAGGACGAGATTTTCAGAAGCAGATTTCTGGCACTGGAAAATGTATATAAGATAGCATAATAGCATTTTTCAATGACAACAACCAGAATTTAAACATTACTGTAATTGGAATGGGTGGAACTGCCGTGAACACTGGATTGAATAATGGTGTGGTTCGTTTATTTGAAAAGGAATTAAGAAGGCCACTGCAGTGGTTGATTTGTCTATTTCATGGAAATGAACTGCGCCTACGTCCTAATTTGGAGGAGAAATAGGTAAACAACTAGAAAACTGCTATGAACTTCCAGTAATTGAATTATCACCTATTGAAAATGGCATTCCATTACTAGAAATTAAGGATGATTTAAGTGTGGACCCAAAATATTTGTTAGAAATGTCTAATGCAATCTCTGTTGGAAGGTGCTCTTCTGATTTGTCTATGAGAAAACCAGGAAAACTTTGTTATTCATGATAGCTTACATTAGCAAACCGAATACTTCACTTGTATGTGGGAACAGAATGTACTGCAAAAAAAATCTCCGAATACTGACTGAGTACATTTTGTAAGTATATGCATCTGTTTCGTTTCACATAAAGCGGAAACTATCTTATATCCATGGATCGAAGCACTTGTGGAAACTTGTAAGCTATTCACGTTACCTCCATCAGACTCTTAAAAATGTAATTGACCCAGTCATTCAAAGAAATTCGTACTTTGTCGTCTGAAAATCTCCTCCTATGTATGATATCAGTTGATCGCAGCCACGTAAGACAGCTTGGATTACGCCGGATTCTAAAAGCAAGGACTGAAAAATGAAGGGGGCATTGGAAAGTTTTAAGTTCAACGTATAAACTTTGATGCCAAGGATTATATTGATATGATTGTACGTAACGATGTTAAAGTAACAGAACGAGGCATATTTCTGATTACAAACTAAAGCAGTTTCTAAAGGAAGCAAAATAATCTGATCAGGAGAGTCAACGTACTGACTTCAGCAATTTTCCATGTCACACACAAGCAGTAGAAAGGATTGTTAATTTCGTTACCGAGTCACCCTTACCCGTCCGTGGCACTTCTGCAAGAGTTGCATTGATAAAAACGAAAATACATTCTCAAAAGATAATGCCAAAATTTAATAATAAAAAACAAAACAAAACACAATTCAATGTGTCAGTGAAATAAGTAATGGAAACCATGTGTGATTACTATGGACTTTTGAAAAACATGAATTTTTTTTTTTTCAAAATAACGTTTAACATCCCCAATCTCAAAGAACTTTTTAATCTTATGCACAGTAAGTGTGCGTTTAAATTTTCTTCTACACCCACTTTTGATTATATTCCTAAATCTGAAAAAGTTAAACCTCTGAATCAGGCTGATGAGCTTAAAGCAGGGTGTTTAACCTTTTGCAGCATCTGGGCCACATGGTAAATTTTTTCAAGGCAGGCGGGCCGCATAAAAAAGTCAACTACATTCAAAAGTTTAGTTTTATTATGAAAATGAAAAGTACATTGTATATGTAATGTATAAAATATTATAATCTTGGTATGCAATGTGATGTGGTAATTTTGAACGAAATCGAACATAATGTGATTTTTAAAATTTGGGTTGATCTAAAGCGAATTGCTCTCGACTCTAACTTAACTAGCATTAATGATCGAATCAATCTCTCAAACCAATTTTCTATCCTAGGAAACTGTCGTAATCCGGAGGAAAGAAATTCCCGCTGCTAATGATGAATTTCCTGTTAGGCGGGAAACCAAACCTGAGCCATGTTTTTTTTTTAATGGCGGAAGGGTACAAAGATACCCTCAACAAAATGTACAACCTAGTCAAAATTCAATATCCCAAATCAATTTCATGAAACTTTGTCAAAATCTTATCTGAAAACATTACTGCAATTGGATTAATATCGGACCTTTCAAAATTACTTAATTTACTTACGCATTGAATATTTTTGGAAAAAAAATCCCAAAGCCGAACGGCCACTTAAAAATTAAAAATTTATGTTCCGATCTTAATATTTCAAATCTTACCCAGTCCATTAATTGTTCACAGGTTAATTCTGATAGTGTTATTCTGATAGTGTGGTTTCTGATAGTGTTTAACATTTTTCCTTTATTTTTCTGTTCCATGCGAGGCAGTTTCCTCTTATTCAAGTTCCACACTTGATACCCTATCAGGGAATGCTGGTGTGGGGCGTTCGTTTTTGCTTCCCATGCTTCAGTCCTCGGTTCGATCCTACAAAGTGCAGTTCTGTTATCTGTACTCACGGATGTTCAAACCTGCCAATTTAATTTATTAAATATAACTTACTTATTATTTTAAACTTAATTGCCTTAATTTTTATTTCTAACATTTATTTAAACTAATTTTTTGGCCTTTTTTTTCTTATTGTAAATATTATTTCTCGTATCCTGATTCAATTACAAAAAAAAAACAATGTAATACATATTCTTCAATGTACGTACTGAGGATAAAGGGTCTTATTTTTTGATATTTTTTGGTGTCTCATGACATCTACTGTCTATGTCTCTGACATTACATTACATTAATATTTTTCTAAATATGTGTGATTTGTTTATTTTAACTAAGGTCTGTAAATTTAAAATTCTTTTTCTTTCATTCAAATTTGTATTATAAGAATATGTTACTGTAAAATTAATACGATGAAATTCGAGAAAAAATTCTACAAAATCAGTTGTTTTATAATGGCATCTAACAATTAGAAATACTTAGAATATGTAAATTTCCTGAAAAATATATTTTGAATATTTTATCTACAAAAATATATATTATTATTTTAATATACTATAGAAGAAATTTAAAAAAATACAAATTTTATCACTATTTCCTCTCTTATAAATAAAGAGTGGTGAAACAAGGACCCATTTTTAAGTAGATATTTAATTTCTCCAGTAATATATAAAAATAAACAATGAAACTAATTTTCATCTGTTTTTATAAGCTTCTAGGGAGTTAAAAACATACACACAGAATACAATCTTTACATACAAGGAAAATTATGTGAATTTTCACATAATACAATTATACAATTTCACATAATACTTTTCACATAATACAATCTTTACATACAAGGAAAATTATGGGAATTTTCCGCGTAAAAGAAGTTTCACAACAATGAAATAAATATTTTTGAAAAGTCTGTTAAATTTAATCTTCGCCTTCCCTTTCAAATCCATAATTCTGATGCAGATATCTGTTACTTGTGGTTACGAATCGGAGGTGCAGTTCCGGGACGATACAGGGAAAACGCTTTCGGTACGATTCATATCAACCCATAACATGCCCTGAAACACGTAAACGGAAAGCGTTTCCCCTTCGGAGGTTCGTAAACAACCCGCCAGTGGCCCGACAAAATTCTCCCGTACTTGTCGTTCAACCGGTGCCTCCAGCACTGGCCCGATAAGCTGCCGTCAGTCCTGTGTTTGTTGGGTATATATATATATATATATATACATACAGTGATTTCCGCTTCTAAGAATCACGTTTGTTATTACTGTTTTTGATTCTTATAAGCGGTTCATTCTTATAGCCGAAATTTAGGTTTTTGTATAGGAACACACACACCTATATATGCATATATTATATAGTTTACCATAAGATACTCTTTAATTTACGTTAATTATCTTTTATTAAAATTATTTTTATAATTTTAAATATACAACTTAATTTCTAGACCTATAAGTAGATACACATGATTATAGTAAGAGAATAAAAAAATCCAATATTTATTACAACATACCTGCTTAACAGTTTAACATTTCAACTACAGGAAGGGTGCAAGAAAAAGTTTTCTATGGTAGTTTGACGTAGTGAAGTTTTCAGGAGGCTGTTTATACTTCTTTAAATACCAATAGTCTTAGACCAAGATTCACCTTCTAGCTTACGTTTCACGGTTTGATAACATGCTGAATCTAATAATGTCACGTTTTTCTAAGTGATAGTGGACACTTCCCTGAAGATTTATGTGTTTCAGGGTTCAGGAAGCCACAACCAGGATGTGGGAGGTGGGAAAAAAAGTCCCTGTCTTTGTTTGTCAGTGGAGAAAAGTGAAATCGGATCCGCACGGTTAGGATGCCCCTGGGTCAAGCTAATAGGACAGTGTTTAGCTAAAGCGTTTAAAGGGAAACTATTATACAAAGAAAGGGATTCATTTTACGACTGTATTCCATCCCATCTTATCACTCTTTCTTTTAAAAAGAATAAAGAAAGAACTTCGTACATTTTGAGGGTTTAAAGTGGCTTTTTTTGGAAAAATGAAAGGAAAGCGAAGAGTGTAAACTGATTCTTAAAACCGGTGGATTGATTCTATAAAGCGAAAATTTTAACATGGAAATAATATATTTGTTTTTGTTTTTGCGATATTGATTTTTATAAACGGTTGATTCTTATAACCACTGATCACTATAAGCGGTGGTTACTGTATATATATATATATATATATATATATGTGATAAAAATCACATTTGGACAATTTAGATGCAGTCGGGCACGAGGAGTGAATCATCTAGTAAATCGCTGCGCACAAATTGGAGAGATGCAGTCGGGCTGAGTGTGGTTCAGGAAAACACTTTTATTCATTTAGGAGATAAACACATGGATCCAGAGAAGGGAACACAGATTTTAGACGATATCCAGTAAATCACTTTTATTCAATCAGAAGGATCGCGAAGGTTGCAGCGGCCACATGACTTGTCCGGCGCCTTTGCCAGGACGGGACGCCGATTACATACAGGCGCGGACCGCAGGTCCGACAGTTACAAGAGTTAGAAACGAAGAGCGAGCGGACAGCATGTCCGATAGCGACAAGAGTTAGCAACGAAGAGAGGGAAAAGTCTTGCGTTCATGCAATATTAAATGGGTGTTTTTTACATTCGTGGAGTTCACGTGTCCACTTAAGTTTCCCGGGGACTGATAAATTCCGCGCTTGCTAGAGCTGAGACCTATGGCCTGTGCATAGGATAAGTGGCCATAAGTTCTTGCAAAGTGGGGTTTTTTTGACGTTATAGAGACATAAATTCAGAGTGTTTCGAGGGCTCTTCAAGAATTTTGACACTATACGGACATTCGGAATCTCATAAACTTTCGAACACTCATATCTGGGGATGTTATTGAGTTCCGATACTTCACATGCCTGCTTAATGATCTGCAGGGCTGCGATAAATTATACTTACTTTACTTTTAGGTCGCAAATTTTGGAAAAGGGGTCGTGCTTTATTAAAAAGAGAATTTAGAATATGTTTTAAAGTAAAGTAATTTAGGACGTCGCGTTTTCTTGTTACATATATATATATATATATTAAATAAAAACATTATTAAACCTGACAACACCAGCACAATTCATCAACCTGAAAGATGAAGAATATAAATGACCGGGGGGAGTTGTGAACCCCAACACTCTGGTTAAACATGTTTTTGCCTAGGCAACACTCCCGGAAGTCATTCTTCATCTGCAACCTGACGTAAAGTCAAAACAAAGCAAGGAGCGATGAAATAAAAAAAATAAATAAATAAAGGAACTGGAACAACGTATATTAAAAACCTGGGTTAAATTACATCATCAGTACTAAACTATTTCAAAACGATTTGTCAATTCACTAAAACATTGCAGCAACCCCATATATTCTCTACACCTATAAACAATGCATCATATAATATTTTTTAAAAATATTTAGACTTATCACTAAATTATAACTGTATCCACATATAACCACTTCAAATAAGCACCTCCTAAGTATCGAAATATCTACCATTATCTACGAATTATCTAGCTTACGGTTGAGCAGCGTAGCGCCATAGTAAGTTTGCCATTGTTCATTAGTTTGATTTCGTGTTATACATTTATAAACATATATATATATATATATATATATATATATATATATATATATATATATATATATATATATATATATATATATATATATATAAGTTGCAAATGCTGAATTAGTACAAAATAAATAAGAAGATTGGTATACATTATCCACGGCGCCAAGCTGCTCGCAAAAATGTACCATATAAGAGATAAAAATACAGTATAAATAGGATACGGAATGAAAAATCAAAACTGCACGGAGCTGAGTTGAAATCAAGAGCAGATAGATTATCCAAAAACAACAGATTATGAAGGCTTTGCAGTTAAAGACCGGGGAGTTTTGACCCCCTACACCGGTTAGAACATGTTTTTACACCCAGACAACACTCCCGGAGGTTGCTGCAATGCACAAAACCATACTTATAACGTTAAACCAATAATAAAATAGAACAAGAAAACATAACTGCCAAAACGGCAAACATCCTCACATTAAAACATCTAAAAAATCAAAAGAATGCACATTACCCAAGACAACGAACAATGTAGACAACACAATCACCCTAGACCAGTTAAAGCCACTTTTTTCTCATTACAGTCACAGTTATATGCACTATAAAACTTAGTAAAAATATCTTTCAGAAATATAATAGGATATCCTCTATCACGTGCTCTTTTCATGTATATATATATCGATATTGTTGTTCACATCGATGACATTAGAATTTAATACATGAAAAGAGCACGTGATAGAGGATATCCTAGTATATTTTGAAAGATATTTTGACTAAGTTTTATAGTGCATATAACTGTGACTGTAATGGGAATAAAATGGCTTTAACTGGTGTAGGGTGTGTGTTGTCTATATTGTTCGTTGTCTTGGGTAATGTGCCTTCTTTGGATTTTTTAGATGTTTTTATGTGAGGATGGTTGCCGTTTTGGCAGTTATGTTTTCTTGTTCTATTTTATTATTGGTTTAACTTTATATGTACGGTTTTGTGCATTGCAGCGACCTCCGGGAGTGCTGCCTAGGCGTAGAAACATGTTCTAACCGGAGAAGGGAGTCACAACTCCTCCGGTCTTTAACTGCAATGCCTTCATAATCTGTTGTTTTTGGATATTCTATCTGCTCTTGCTTTCAGCTCAGCTCCGTGCAGTTTTGATTTTTCATTCCGTATCCTATTTATACTGTATTTTTATCTCTTATATATATATATATATATATATATATATATATATATATATATATAATCTAGAACGTAAACTATATTTAACTATATAAATTAGGGTTAAAATTAAGCAAATTTGCGTCGAACGGTAATTTAATATTAGAAATTCTAGCGTTTTCCAATTGAGCAAGTAAGCGTTTTTTGCAGCGGAGAGTTTATGGCCATCGACAATTAATTGCTCCCACGCGCTCAGACTAATGCAATTTTGAACAGTCAAAGGCGTGTGATGGCTGAGTCAACAGTGACGCCGTATCATCACGAGATGTTTTTTGCGCTCACACTTTTGCATAACGCATGAAGGGGACAAAGACTTAGATTACGGAGGATAGCCGTTTGCTGTGGACGCGCCTGTCGTGGGGCTGAGAGTTTGAGGGAAATAGCTATTTAGCTATGTTGATGGGGTGATTAATTATTGTTAATTAATAATGGTCTTGGTCGGTATTTAAATAGTGTTTTTTTCTACAGGCTTTATTTTAAGACTAGCATTAAGTGTTCCTAAAACTATAATGAGTAATGTAAAATTCATCTCCAGCGGCGACATCAGGAGGATTAGTAACTTCTCCCACCCTCACTGACATCATAAAAAGACTTCGCGGTTTAAGGATTAATGGTTTCCATATCAATCATAGACACGTATATATTTAATGTCATCTGGAGCGATACGAACTGAGCATCCCTAGTCCGTAGTCCAACGCGCTACCACTAGTCTTCCGTGGACCCTTGCGAACAGCAGTAGATAACTCAATTTTTGTTAAACGATAAACAAAAATGTAGAGTTATAATTTTAGATATAGTTCAGTTGTCGTCCTAACGGCCGTATTGCTTACTCTGGACATTTATATTTATAAGAAAATCCATACATTTTCAGAGTTCAGGTATCCTTGGGCAGTGGTTGGATTCAAATAAATTAACAACAGGTTCTATGTCCTAATGACCATTTTAAGTATACCAAAGGATATAGCGAAAGGCAGTTTAATAATTCATGCATTGATTACTCAAATGAAAGCAATAAAATATGTACAGAAAACTAGATTATGTTTTAAGAAGTAGTTTTAAAAAAATAAATGCCTAATAAACTATTATTGAAGATATTTCCATCTTGTTGTTTGACTGGCGTCCTCACTTGCAATTTTCTTTGGTTTTATCATAGACTATGGGATTTAATCTTAACAATTTTTGAACTGTAGGAGTAGGATTCCGTTTCTTTCCGATTAGACTGGACCGCCTGCCCGGTGTAGGGTAGGTTTATAAATAAAAAATAAAATGTTTGTCCAGCGATCGATGCGGCTGGCGCTCAACCGATACCAACATTACTTATCGGTTCTCCAGAACCGGTTCGAACCAGCTGAATCCCACCACTTGCCTGGGGTCTAAGTCTAGCTCTCATCTTTCACTTCTATACAAGGCATAACCTATGGGTACGCTAGCGAGGTATATGAAGATTTTAGGAGTGCCATGGTCAAACGACTTTACCTCCAGTAGCAAGGTATGTACATCGGAAAATATGTACTCAGCAGTAAAAAAATATAAAAATTAAGTCCTCTTCAATTCAGTAAAATTTAAATTATTATTAGAATAAAAAGATTAAAAATTCAGTTATTTAAATTTAATACATAAAAAAGCATCCTCCGGGATAGAACGGAGGACTAAAGTATAAGAGCAGAGAGCTCTACCTCTGTGCCAAGTCTAGCTCAGAATGTTTATGTGATTAGATGAAGACATTCGCACCGGGATTATAGTAAAATTCTAGGGGGAAGGTGAAAATACATGAAGGGAGGAGTTTCAAAAATTAAATTAAGTAAGCAAGTTGAGAAAGAGAACGTTAGCTACACTGGTGTAAGAAATTAAGAGAATTTGCAGACTTGGTCGATTATCTCTAGAACTACTGTACCGATTTTAATAAAATTTGATATGTACATACATTGATACAATACAAAACAAATAACAATTCAATAATTGTAATACAAACGCATGATTGTGAGTAATACTCGTTGGAGTCGGAAGGTATAAAACAGCGGTTACAGAATAAACAAAAAAATGGGTTAATAGATGGGTTAATAGGGGGTATGGTCCCCTCTTACAGATATACAGGTCTCGCAGCGTGATTTCATACTTGAAATAAGGCAGTTTATCATTTCGTGAGGCAATTGGTCCCACTCGTTCAGCAACGCTGTTTTCATTCCCTGGATGGTTCTCGGAGAGGGGTTGCGAGTTGCAATTGACCTCCCCAGAGCGTCCCAGACATGCTCTATAGGGTTAAAGTCTGGAGATCTGGTTGGCCAATCAATCCGGCGAATATACTCACTCTCTAGAAATTCGTCGACCAGAAGAGCTCTATGTGGCCTCGCGTTATCGTCCATTAAAATGAACTAAGGGCCAACTACACCCCTGAAAAGGCGAACATAGGGCTCCAAGACCTCATCCCTATACCTCACACCAGTCACAGTGCCTCTTTTAAATACATGGAGAGGTGTGCGGCCATCCAAAATGATGCCTGTTTAACCTCCAGACCATTAAACCTCCTCCGCCATAATGGTCGATTTCGTGGACATTGGAGGGTAGGCAGCGGGTCCCTGGTTCTCTCCATATGAACGTACTGCGAGAATCTGTGTTTAGGTTGAACCGGGACTCATCAGTGAAGAGAACGGTCGCTCATTGATCCATACTCCAATCTCTATTCTTTCTGCACCATGATAAACGGATTCTCCTGTTCGTAGAAGTGAGCGAGACGCAAACAGCAGGTCTTCTTGCAAGCAACCCTCTCTCATGAAGTCTTTTGGAAACAGTCACCCTTGATACACGAGTTCCTGTGGCTGCATACAAGTCACGAGAGAGCTGAGAAGCTGTAGTATTCCTGTTACGCCTCGCTATAATCTACAAATGGCGATCTTCTCTGTCCATCGTGGTTCTTGGACGACCTTGCCCAGGCTTTCACTCGATTGATCCGGTATCCTGGAACTGTTTCCATAAGTTACGCACGACGCTGGGCGTTAAAACTCTCTACAAATGTGGACTTGAGATTGACCATCTTCTAGCCTCCCTACAATTCGCCACCTCATTCCATCATCTAAACGTTGGTGGTTAGTCATTTTTACTGTTACAATTTGAAATTAACCGATTGCTCCAAAATTAACCCATTTTTCGTTTATTCTGCAACCGCTGTTTCATACCTTCCGACTCCAACGAGTGTTACTCACGATCATGCGTGTGTATTACAATTATTGAATGGTTATTTGTTTAGTATTGTATCAATGTACGTACATATCAAATTTCATTAATATAAGTACTGTAGTTCTAGAGATAATCGACCAAGTCTGCAAATTCACTTAACTTCTTACACCAGTGTATTTAGAAGTTACGTCCGAGGGCGTTTGCGATGGTTATGCTACAAGGAAAGGAATTCCTAATGCGGATTTTCTGTACGATTTTACTGGTGACTGTAAAAGAGCAGCCAACTAGTCCATTTACGGGAAACTTCGTATATCACTATTCGTGATACAAAATTTAAGGTGAAAGAAGGTGATACAATACATAAAGAAAGCCAAAACGGCAGGACTAAAATAAAAAACCCTCTAAAATAAAAAAATAAACCCTTTTAAATGAAAAAAACCCTTCTGAATGGTAGAGTACCATTCCCGAGGGTTTCAGTCGTCAACTTTATTATCGTCTCAGAAAGGATGTCTGCGTATTCGTGCCCGGCCGTTCTAAAGAACGGTTATGGACTTTTAGTGTAACATAACCAAAGGAAAAAATCAGGGTATTCTAAAATAAATAAATTGATAAATAAATATCTAGATTCTTTGAAGAATCCTCAGACCTTTCAGACTCTTTAAGATCAGATTTCAAAAATCCTCATAACGCGACAGTCTTGTTACAGAGGCAAAACAGCTGCTGGGAATCGAAAACATTTTCCTCGACCAATGAGAAAGGAACAAGCACACCTTCATGGTCGATAAATAATGTTCAGTTCTGATGAACTTCCCTCCCTCAGCCCTCTATAGTCCGAATTTGCAACCCAACGTGTTGTGTTAATCGGATTTGTTTGGTCTGATAGAAGGCTTTATGGGCTTCGAAATGAAAGCGAGAAATATGAGAGGGAAAGTGATTGGAAATAACTTTTCACTACAACGCGAGTGGTATTCGGATGGCAGAACATCGGCATTGGGGATTGGGAAATACTGGTTTAATTCTCCTCCCTTGCAAGTCGGAAATTTTACACAGCCAGCGGATCGTGGGAAATAACGATTGTGGAAAAATGACGTTTGCAATATTCGTAAAGTAACCGAAGATGCTTTGTTATTAGTGTTATGTTATAAAACCGATTTTTATTGGATTGAAGCTATATAAAGTAGTCGCCTCTTTTCGCAGGAAATTTCGGGAAAATTTCGCAGTACTTGTATTTTTCAAGCTAAGTTAGATTCGTTGTTTATGATGTGCATTGCTTGCTTACGCATTTTTTTTGTAATGTTTCTTGCTGAATTCTACATAGTATTTGGTCTAATTTTCGTAAATATAGTCTTTTCCTATTATGCGATGTTTGTAATTAAATATTATCTAAATATAAGTAATACTGAGACTAGCCGCTCAGTGTTAAGTATAAAAGTTAGCGCTGAGTAATGCTGAATCCTGCTTGGAGCCCATTTCGAGTTGTAATTATTGCGCGAAATGGGCTTTCTTTCATAATAGTTCTATATTTCCCCTTTAAGTTCTTTGTTGGATCATAGTTCTATATTTGACCTACCGGTGCTTTGTTTGATCACAGTTCTATATTTGATCTATAAGTGTTTTGTTTCATAATAGTTTTTCTTTTGTAATGTTTCTTGCAAACTTCCGTCTGATATCGTTTTATTATTCGGAAATGTAATAATGTCTTATCATGCGATAATTTTAAATAAATATTATCTAAATATACGTAATCCTGAGACTAGCCGCTCAGTGTTAAGTATAAAAGATGGCACTGAGTAATGCGGAATCCTGCTTGGAACCCATTTCGCGTTGTAATTAATGCGCGAAAGGGGCTCTTAGCATTAGAAGTGCTATGTTTGATCATAGTTCTATATTCGACCTATAAGTTCTTTGCTTGATTATAGCTCTATATTTGACCTATAAGGGCTTTCTTTGATAATAGTTCTATATTTCCCTTATAAGTTCTTTGTTGGATCATAGTTCTATATTTGACCTACCGGTGCTTTGTTTGACAATAGTTCTATATTTGACCTATAAGTGTTTTGTTTCATAATAGTTTTTCTTTTGTAATGTTTCTTGGAAACTTCCGCCTGATATCGTTTTATTATTCGGGAATGTAATCATGTCTTATCATGCGATAATTTTAAATAAATATTACCCAAACATACATAAACTGGAAATTGTCCACACAACATTAAGTACGTAAGGTGGAACTGAGTGAGATGGGAGTCATGCTGAGGACCCATTCATCGTTGCCATCATAACCTCTAAATAAATTGCGCTAAAAGTAGTATCTGAAGTTGAATGTAGTTATTCCCCTAGCGGAGCTTTTACAAGTAACTTGACGTGTTACTTTCTGATTAGCTCCAGTCGGATTTTAGGGTGATTCTCATAAGAGAAGATATTTTTTTTTTTGTTTGAATTATAATATTTTTTCTCCATATCTTTAAGCTTTGAATTTCGAATTTCTTGTTATACCGTATTATCTTTCAATAGGAGGTACATAAAGGGACATATCTTTACTGTATACTTTAATAACCCAAGATTTGTCCTGTACGCACACACACGAACGAAGTTGTTGGAATTACTTCAACAGGTTTTGTACAAGTTTATCCTTACTGTATCACCTAACCCTGTTAAAGTTTGTTTACTTAATAATTGTGCCTGGATCAAACTGTAATTAATTTCAAAGAATTAACCCTAAACCCTTCACAAAATGAGGCTTTTCAGTAGTTGTTAAAAGCGTGCAGAAAATAATTACGTGTTTTTCAGTCAAAAGTAAAAGTAAATCGCACTTTGAAATAAAAGTTATATTTAAAAAAAAGATATAATTTCATATCTCAAGCTAGTTTTTTAAAACCACGTACATAATAACTGATTCAATATTTATAACGAATGAAACTATCACGTATCCTTGAAAACATAATAAGTAATAAAATAATTTTTCATTCTCGTGCGTAGCATCTTCGTGTAATCTAAGTTAAAAATAAATAAGATAAAGTTAAAAATTCCGGCGGCGTTTAATTTGAATGCGTACAATTTAATTATTCCTTTACATAAATATCGGACGCCTCTCTTATAAGTTCCTGAAAATATTGAAAAAAGTATTGGGTATCTTTAAATAGGGCCAGGTGCCGCTGACACATAATGAAAGAGCAGATAACTTTTTTTTCTTTTTTAATCACTCCGTTATCTAGGTTAAAATTTATTGATATCACGTGGAGTCCAGAATTAAACAGGAAACAGGAGAAGAAAATAATGACAAAACTTTAATTTGTTAAACATCATAATGACATTGTTAATAGTTTACATTTATATAACGTCAAGAGATTTGTTTTTTCATTATTTTTTATTTTGTTCGCTCCCGAGAGTGTTTAATTTTGTTTAATTGAGGCCATTGTCCTAATTGCTCTGAAAACAATATCTTCTAAAATCGATAGTTCTCTGAAAGGATGAACTGTTTTGTAAAATAAATCAGTTTATCGTTGAACATCAAACTTTGAGAGTTAATCAGCATCATTTTTTATTCTTGGTGAAACTTGTGAACGTTATCAAAAGTAATATATATGAATATTTTTTGTGAAAATTTAAAAAAAAAAAGTGCAAAATAAATTAGAGACACAAATGAATAAAGATGTTAAGTCAAACATTACAAAAAAGTTTATTTATTTATTTTTCATGTTACTTTTGTATGGTGTCTATTTCTGACGTAGCATTAATTAAAAATCCATTTTTGACTAATTGTGACATAACAACAATTGTGACTTAACAATTGTGACATAACAACTTAATGATACTATTTCATATACTTTTTATATATCTGCTTTGTAAAATATTCACTAGGAGTTGGAATCCTAACAACACTGTTGTGGCCAAAAATCATACAAACATTGAAATTAATGCATATGAATGGAGAGATATTTGTTAAAGGGGCACTTTATAATAGGTAATTTGATAAATTTGGAGACAATATTTGGTGCAATAAAATGAAAAGATATAAGGACTTCTGACACTAACATTTTATAATTTAATTTTTTTTCAAATTTGATTTAAACACTGGTTACTTTACTTGGATTGCACTCACTTGTGAACTATTTCTTCCGCACTTATTGTAAATAACCTGTAAATAGGTCTATTAAAGACGTGCTTCAAAAGGAATCTGTGTTTCAATGGCTTTAGAAAAATATCAATTCTCCGCACAGAGCCATATAGATTAAATAATAGTTACGCTATCAAATAAAACAATTTCTGTATTTTAACGAGTTCAAGATTTATAGATGAGATACAACCATGTTAACAGGAAACGAAAAGAGTCTAATTAGACAGGACTTTTCCTCCCCTGAACTTTACAGTTCAGGGGAGGAATGTAAATTTTTCATGGTGTGTTTATAAAGTCTATAAGTAACAAAAACTTTATTTAAAATAGGTAATTTGAAAATTTGGAGACTTCGTTTATGTTAGTACTTATACGTTTACAAGTAACATAAACGAAGTGTACACTTCGTTTATGTTACTTAATAGTGCAAAAATATCTACTAAAAGTGAAATATTGAGTTGAAACATACAAAAGTCTTCAAAGAAAATCCGAATTTGCCTCAGTAATATCTGTCTAAGGCATTTTACGTGAACATTAACTAACGTCATGATCTAATATTGTGATAATTAATCTCCATGCTCTGAATTCTAAAGTCGACGCTCCATAATTGACGAAAATTGCTTGCAATGTTAAAAGTATTGCACCTGTTTGATAAAATTTTATGAATAAAATATACTTTACTACCGGGAAGAAACGTTCTTACATACTATTTCTGCACTTTGGAGATTTATCTTCCTGGTAACGTAATTTATTTCAATCCCCACCTAGGAAATTATTAATGCTCAAAGCAATTAAAACTGGGTTTTTGAGATTCGTATTTCAAGCTAGATTATTTAATATACTTTATGAGATACTGTCTATTAATCAGATTTATAATTTTATCAGTTTTTCAATTGATATGACAAATATAAGCATGGAATTTTTGATGAATATTTCTTAATTTATTTTTTAATAAAGTCGGGCATTTTCAAACTCTCTAAACCTAATATATTTAAACATAATTACATTTTTATTTTATGCTAAGTATTTCAAACGGAAAGTCCTGTTCCAGAACATAGTACGCACGTGTTATTGAATACACCAGTAACTGAAATTAACTTCCAATCTAAGTAGGCAGTCACGATACCGGTTTCAGATGATGAAAGGAAGTTATACAGGTAACACAATTTTCCCCTTTTTAATTAGGTTCTGTAAACCTCGTTTCAGACTGATTGTATTTCTTCCTCTAAGGACTAAATTTTGTTTAAAATCATTCGAGAGTTAAAATCGTTTCTTTCAAGTTTGGTGTTGCGAGAAAACCTTTAACGTATGTTTTAGTAGAAAATGAATTTTTTTGGGGAAACCAAATGATGGCTAAAATATGTTTTGATATAGACGTATTAAGAAGAACCTGTATTCTGCTATAAAAGTGCATTATGATATGTTGTGTAAAACCTTAATTAGATTAATTCGCTGTTGCACCGTATTGTTTTCTCTGTTATGCATTAATAGTTAAACCGTATAGTATTGAAAAACTAATTAAAGTAAGTTTTACATTCAATTAAAATACTATTTGAAACCATTCCCATAGCAGGAAAAATATGCATGACTGCTTGAATGAATAAACAAAATGATATAAAATTTAAAATATATTCTAAAATTGTAATTAATATATATATATATATATATATATATATATATATATATATATGTATGTATGTATGTGTGTGCGTGCGTGTGTGTGTGTGTGTGTGTGTGAGTAATAATAATGCCCCACCATTATTAACTGTTTCGCTCCACCTTTTTTACTTAACGAGTATTCTAAATTATTCTCTTTTCACTAAAGTACAGTCCCTCTTTCAAAATTAATCTAGATATAACCGAATAGTTTGTGCCTCAAGGCACACATTGAAAATCAGGCGCCTGTGATTCAGGATGATTCAGAAACTAAGCGCTTTGCATAGCTTGTTCGGAATCTTGAATTATGGCTCCCGTGGTCAAGTCGGATGATCGGCCCTGCCCAATTAAAGAAATGTTAACACCCAGCGGCACTTTAGCGCCCCCCCCCCATGGTTTAAAATATGGGGCAGAGAATTTTTTCGTTTTCTACTCTGTTTCCTCTTTTTTCTTATTAACCTTGTCCTGTCTTAGCGCCGCTCCGCTGCTGTCCAATGCAAAAAAGTCTGCCTTCTGAATGCGCCCCGGAAGGGACTGGTAGCGTTACTTTTGTGTGTGTCCAGTTGTAAAAATACCTGTGGTTTGGTGGATAATATTTGTCTACGGAATAATCCGGAATAAAATAATATGCGTCGAATCTCTGTTCTGTGCGTCCCTTCAGTGCCTCTCCTCTCTATGGTTTTACCTCCCCGATGTGTCAATGGCTCTCCTGAAACAGTATTCTTCTCGTCACTCTGGCCACGTCTACACTGCTGTGTTTCATCTCCTCTGCATAGTTTGGTTTAAAAGTTTATCGTGCGCGCGAAGCCGATATCATTACAAGAGCTTGGCAGGAAGAATTGTTGCCGGGAATATCCCGATCATCAAAGTTGCGGGCTGAATCAACATCTGGCTGCGAGTGACCGGACGTGATGTCTCCTGCAGAATATGGAAGTGTGACTTGATAAATCGATAAACGAGAACGCACCAGCTGAGTGACACCGCGTGTGCGAAGTAAATCTCATCAGCCAACATTGGATCGTTAATCACCGCCAATCTCGTCTACCCCGTGTTTTATCCGAATGTGTTTCCCGTGTGTTCATCATGCTGCGATAGTGCTTGGTTCCTGCCAACATACCCACTCGTGTTTCTGCATCTGGGATACCCAACTACGAATCTCTCCACTGCCATGAATAAAAACTGATGTATTCGCATATTCTGTAATTACCAGTATTCATGAATCCCCGTTATGTACAGCGCATGATATATATATATACATTTCTTCTATCCTCGTGTATGTCACTGAACCCCTCCTAAACGGCTGGACTTATTTTAATGAAATTTTGTGTGTGCGATTAAGTTGATTCGAGAATGGTTTAGATTTACAATTTGATGCGATAGAAAATGCTTTTTTAATTAATTTACTTATTTATGTGTTGTCGTTGATCTTTGGTCAGTTTAGGTACACAATTGGATCCGGTAGGCAGCGCTGCAATCGCTTTTCAGATTTTTTTTTCAGGAATTTTAATGTTGTATACACGTGCATTGAATAACAATTAACTTAACCTACAAATTTAAATTCTCAATTCTCATTTGATTCTATGCAACCTATGAAGTATTGAACAGCTCATTGATTAGTCATACTAATAGCAATATTAATGAAATTTCGTCCACATTCTTGTTAATTTTAAGATAGGTCGAGTTGTGATAACTGTACGCGTCGTGGTGTAAGGTTTTTTTTAAAAATAATATTGTTTTACATATTTTTTCATCAAAGCAAATTCATCAAATAATTTTTTTTAACTATCACAAATAATTTAAAATAGAGTTTAATATTAATACTTGAATATTAAGACGCAGAACGCAGCAATTTCCTATGTAAGAAAAATAATTATTAAAAGCTCAAGCCGGAAAATAGAACATGCAGGTAAACTCAAATAAGAAAGCTATAATTTATCTGTCTGATGATAGCATATTTTTTCAACTGTGTCTAAGTTATCATTAAATGAAGAATTGTTTCTGGAAGTTGTAATCTTCAAGATAAAAGCAAACTGACAGTGGACAATCCTTCCAAAATTTTGCTAAAAATAAAAGCATGCAGTTAAGTGCATAAAAGTTTCCCGTGTGGTCACGCGGATCAGCAGGCATGGTTACAGCTGAAAGTCTGGCTGACGAGATAAAACAGAAAATTTGCATCAAACATTTCAACGACATAGCGCAGATAGGCTGTGTTTCAAAAATTAGCCATTTAAATATTAGTATTTATGTATGAATATAAATGTATAAAAAGTTTTAAGCATTAAAGATATGTTACTGGACAAAGTTCATTTACATAATTAAGTGTTTATATAACACTTAATTATATAACATAATTAAGTATTATATAAGTAATATAATGAATTTTGTTAGTTTTGGAAGGACTGTTCAATGTCAAGTTGTACTTAGCTTAAAGATCACAACCTCCAGAATTATTTTTTCGTTTAATGATAATGCAGGCGCTATTGAAAAAGACGTTTTTATCATGAAACTGTTAAATTATTGTTTATTGCTTTGGTTTTCCTACATGTTATAGTTGTCTGCTTCCACTTATATTTATAACAGAAGTATGAAAATACTGTTCTTTACACTTTTAGGTTCTGACATTAAATTTCGGAATGCGCAGTTTTGTATTATCTTTTACATAACATTTATATTAAGTTTAGAAGTATATTGCCAGTACTTTTTAGAAAAGGAAAACATAGTTTCGAATATATACGCAGTAATTCCTTAAATTCAAGTAAAATTATCGTGCCTTCATTCAGTAGAAACCTACGGTACTGAAGACGTTAGAAAAAGGAAAGAGATTATACTAGACACAGCTGTTGTGAAATGGTGAACTCATAAACTGTGTTTGTAAAGTCAGTTTATTAAGTTTAAAAGCCATTAACTCAAAGCATGTCTGTGCAGTATCTGGTTTTGAAGTTGTTTCCTGTCTAGGCTAGTCTGTATGTTTCATAATCTTGTAATATATGATTATTGTTGGTCTGTCTCATTTCTCTCATATCTATATCTCTTATATCTATATAACTATATTTCTATATAACTATATCTTATATCTATATAACTATATTTCTATATAACTATATCTTATATCTATATAACTATATTTCGACCGAGTTTTACTCCCTTTTCCTGTCTCATCCAAATAAATGGTTTGGTTGCCCTCCTCTTGCATTTTCACAAAGCACCTAAGGTTGTTGTGTACTAACCCTATTGGATTCGCTCACCTCAATGTTAACCTATGGAGAAATTTTGTCTACTCTTTGCAGCTACATAAATGCTGATAATCAAATTAAAATAATATTTTCAAATAGCCTGAACTTTTCTGCACATTGCAACAGGATTCATTTGATGAATTTCGTCCCCCAAAGGAATTGACGAGCGTTTAAAATACGCTATACCATATTTTTCCTCCGAATAGATTAAATTTTAAAATATTATTTGCATTTTTTTTAAAATGAAGAATGCCCCAAACTTCCCCCTAAACATTTCTTGCTCTATTATGGAGTACAATTTTAAAAAAAAACAATCTTTCAATCAAAGTCGCCAATCCTTGGACAGATTTTCTCCATAGGTTAGCATTGAGGCGAGCGAATCCAATAGGGTTAGTACATAGCAGCGTTATGTAACAATATTGATATAAAATGCAGCAGAAAGTTCCAGCATTTTCTTATTGACAATTGTTGTTATCCGTATGACACGATATACAGAATAAACAATAGTAGATTATCATGAGCAATGTTGCTCTTGAGGGCAGTGGACTACAGAAGGTCGTTCGCACTTTATGGAAACGATTTTGCAATTTGTTTTTGGCGTTTGCATTTTGAGATAAATATTTGGCAACTTCAGAAAAATCGACTGCTATTGTTTTGCTTTGATTGGAATGTAAAATAAAAGATTTATTTTGACAATGGTTCCTAAAATTGATAGATGGCTCGAAGGTTACGTAACTGCACTTTCCGGGGAGAAGTATTCGTATCAACAAATTATAAAGCGGTGTAAAAATTTTTGTTATGGCATTTAAAAATAGGTATTTATAATATATTAATTTTGAAAGGGATAAAGCGTCTAACTGAAAGATGAAAACATGACCACTAAACCTCATCCTAAGACTGTTCGAACGTACGTAAATATCAAGAAAGTGAAGTCTCTGATCCTAAAAGAAAATACGCCTACTCAAAGATCCATTGCATTGAAACTAGGAATGTCTTCTGGCACAGTAAGTAAAATCATTCATAAGGATTTGTCTTTAAAAACGATGTTGAAACCGCAAGTTCATCTGCTTTTTCCAAAGCATATTGCTGAGAAAAAAAACAAATTGTAGAAAATTATATTAAAACACCTAGCTGCTGAAAAATGAAAATTTGTGGTAACACTCGATGGGGCATGGGTGTATTTAAGTGACTGTAGTAAAATAAGATCAATTTTCTATTGCTCAACTGACGGAAGTGACTGTACGAGAAGGTAGGTGTACAGAAAAGTTCTCAAAGGAGTTCATGATAGTAGCAGGATTTTGTTACAACGACAAATTAAAAATTAAAAGAAGTCTCAAATAAAGCCAAAATTAATTCACTCTACTATCAGCAGAATATTTTAGAACCAATTTTTGAAGACGAAATTCCAGGTTTATATGGAAAGGACATTGATAAAGTTGAGCTTCTTATGGGCAAACCTCTATTCACACGACTAAATCATTTGCCGCTTATTTAGCAAAGAAAGAATCAGAAACGGGAATAAAGTGTACCCCATTTAATGAAATGCCTGTAAAATTACCTGACTCTTCTCCAATGGACTTTTGCGATTTCAGTTTTTTAATACGAGCCTTAGGAAAACGGCATCTAAGAACACTGAACGGAGATTGGGAAACGGCCCAAGAGGAATGAGGTAAAACTGACATGACAGTACCAAGCAAAAATTTATTTTCATGGAAAATTCGAGCTAGAGCTATTGTCAAGAACCATGGCTATCAGATAGAAGCAAATCACCGCATAAAATAAGGCATTTATACGTAAAACTTAACTATCAAAATCGTTTCCATAAAGTGCGAACGACCTTCTGTATTTTTATTTGAAGTAGAAGATAGCAGCTGGCTACTTTCCTATAAATATAAACAATCCCATGTGGTCCATCGTTTACTAAATATTTCACTAGACTCTGTGTACTAAAATTCTTACTGAATGAAGAGTGTTCTGATCGTGAAGACTCTTTTGTATTTTTATTGTATTTGTTTATTTATAAAAGAAATGTGCAAGTGATAAAAAAAAATTCTAATGACTGCAAAAGGTTTATTTAATGGTGCGTTATGACCGTTTTGTGCGAGTATCCACCTCATTTAGATATCATGTGATCTGCTACGTCAGCTGCAAACAATCTATTGCAACCTTTGCATGAAAATAGTCAAGTTTATCCAAACATAACGCGACATTAATAAACTGCAAGGTTGAGTGCGATTGATATATGCACTGTTTAAATTGCAGCGCTGTACTCTCAGCGAAGTAGGTTGGAATTGGAGACGTCATGCTAGAATGAAGCCTCTTCATCGATCTTGTGGGCTGAAGAAATCCCACAAGTAGGTTATAATAATATCTGACGAGTATATATATATATATATATATACAAATGACATCCATATCAGCTGTAAAACCGGTCCCCATTCCCATGGTTGTTTTCGAGGAGGACAGTAAACTTTGTTAATTAAACTGCCTTCCCGCATTGTTATCCATCCTGACCAACAATATAATATTTTGACTGCGCATCAACAGAAGAGATTCCTAGAATAAGTTACGCTAACGGATTTCACAAAATTATGAAAGAGCCTGGTACCGAAAGACTTTATTTTATTCTTTGGGACATTTTGCATCTTAATGGTAATTTGGAGGCAGCTACGTAATAATTTAAGGTTATTTGCCTGTTCGATCCTTGCCTACCATCTTTTAGTGCAACTCTGAAAGAATGGAGCTACATTACCCTTAGTGAACTGTATGAATTGAATCAAACAGGTAAATGATCTCCATTTTGAAAGAATATTGCCCTTTTAATCACATTCTAAGGACAACCATATCCCTTTATAAAGAACACCAGATGTACATTACACAGATACACTATAAGAATGAATAGGTAGGAGCATTTTCCCTCTGTACTATGACCATATCTCCAACTTGGAGATTAGGCGTACATTTCCACCACTTTGAACGTGGTTGAAGTCTATGGAAGCACATCTGGGTTTCTTCAGAATGTGATCTGGTCTTCCTTAGAATGTGATTAAAAAAGGCAATATTCTTCCAAACTGCAGATCGTTTACGTGTTTAATTCACCTCATACAGTCCACTAAGGGTAATGTAGCTCTATTTGTATTTTTATTTTTATTTTTGGTCTGTCGAGCCGGACGCTAAAACTTATTTGAGCTGCGCATCCTATACATTGGAAACAAGTTGGAAATGGTCTTAGTATTTATATTATTTTTATTTATATATTTTTCTTTTTTTGGGGGGGGGCGGGGGAAATTTTTTACATATTAGCCTAACATAAAATTAGGACATTACTATATACATTCTCTTTATGTACACATTAATGAAAAATTATTGAACTTTTATACGTTATTATGGGTATTTTCTTACATATATGTACTTTTTAACTTAAACTTTGTGAAAAGAACATTTATCTATTTCCAAAGCGATATAATTATAAGTTTTATGTCAAAATCTTTTTTCTCCACATTATGAAATTCATCACAACTGATTAGAATATACGAAAATGTTGTCATATGTTTTGTCTTTTTTTTTTATCAGATATGCAAAAGCATCAATCTTTTCTTTTTATTTTAACAATGTGATTGAATCGAAGAAACACAGCTGTCGCATTCTTCCACATGAAAGTATCCAATTAAATTTGACACTCAGTTCCAATGCACCTTCTTTTTACCATCGTCCACAGTATTTCAAAGATGTTTGAAAACTAATTACATTGTTTCAAGTATAGATATTCAATCTACGATGTCTGCATACCTCTTTTTTTTTAATGTTCATATTTACAAGAGAACATGGGTTCCGAAACTTTTTATCAGGAGAAATGACGATTTCGTTGGAGCAATAACAATGTTTCAGAATGCCTGACCAATATTTATGATAGAGTTATGGATAAAAAAACTTATATGAAAGTGAGAAATATTAGATAATTTTCTCCGTGTCAGTCTGGCATCGAACATTAATCTCTTTGCTCATTTCAACTTTTTTCAATTACTTAGCATTCTTTGCGTATATGTATTTGCTTTCACCATTAGCTACTTTCTAAAGACTGGATAAATTACTTTGTTTATATATTTCAATTAGTTTTTTTACTGCCATTTATTTCGCTGACCATTTTCAAAATGTTTTTATGTTATTTCGCTTCCCAACCGTCAACCAAATAAATAATGGTTTAGTGATTACATTTATAATCTTTTAATTTACTTTTAAATTTCCTGGTCAATAAAATATGTTCTGTGCAGTTAAGTTGTTATAGTAAACTTCGATGTGTTATGGCAAAAAAGGACTGCCGAAACACAAAATTCTTCTATGAAATAATAAATCTGTATATGCTAACTCTGTCACCCTCTCTCCATAGGACTATAGGGCCATAGGAAGATGTAATGAACTGCGTTTCCTAAGCCACGCCTTCTAATGCAGATATTTCTGCAAATAACATCGAAGCGCGTGTGTTCGTCGATGTCAGAAAACGGAGTAATCTGATTGGTCGACTCCAGGATCCTTCAGATTGCTTCACCAAAGTGCTCTGCTTATTACCTGAAAGTCTGCAATTGAGGGCGTGGCCCAGGCATTGCAGTTGCGACCCATTTCCTAAGCAGCTTCCAGTTCGGTCGGTACTTACGTAGGTGAAGACTTTGGCTGTCTGTAAGCTGGATTTCTATTGGCAGGCAAGAAAAGGAGGAAAGAAAGTGATTGGTTAGTGAGGAAAGAAAGATTCAAGGATCAGGATCCGTGAGTGCAATCACTATAGCTTTGAGCTTCTCCGCGAGTGGATATTCTTCTTACCTAACCATTCTTAAATTTCATTAATTTTCCTGTTATTTTTAATATTTTTTACCTGTTTAATTCACTTTACATCTTATTTTCCTCAGCGCGAAAGTTTTCGATTTTCATTCATCTCCTTGCCGATAGATGGCGGCACTATGTCTCCATTTTTTCAGTACTGTTTGTAACAGTAATTTTTGTATTTTCTTGTAACCTGTCCATTTTTGTTTTAATAAATGTCGGTGCTTGGACTCTCATCATCGTCAAGGTTCAATGTCGTTGCCGTATTTACCACTTTTCATCCTGTGGTAACGGTTTTCACGTCTGAATGTAGATTTGATCTATGTTGATTCGTGCGTGTCTTTCCCTTCCCATTTCTCGGTTGCCTATGGTGAATTTTATTACAGAAACCCCTTTTATGATTTTTCCCCTTTCCGATTGAGGTTTTAAGCTATAAACTGCTCCAGTTTACTGCTAGGTCCCTCATGCAACCAAGAACCTTGACCTTGATCTCCGCGAGTGGATCTGCTCCAAAGATTACGAGAGTGTTAAGACAAGTGCTATAGTGCAGGAAAATAACCATAGAACCATAGGAAAGTTGGTCAAACTGCACTACCTGGGACACGTCCTCAAGTGCAGGCTTTCAGAAAGTAAGCAGAGGGGAACCATCATTGGACAGAAAGTAGAGAAAGAAAAAAGTGATTGGAGTGCTCAGGATCCTCGAGTTCAGTGCCTTCAGCTGGAATCACCGAAGCGATCCAGCATCGGGCAATGACAGTAGAAAGGATAATACATTACTGTAGAGATCTTCCCGGAAAATGGGAGGGAAAATTAGCTACAATAGGAAGAAAGGCGGGAAAATAAATGCTCTCTCTATACACACACACACACACACACACACACACACACACATATATATATATATATATATATATATATATATATATGAAGCGCCGCAGTAGATGGCGCCACAATGCAGCAAGCAGACGGAGGTAAGAAGATCCTCCACCGCGGAAGGATACACCCGCGCGGTTCAGATGCGAGCCAGTGAATTGTGACAGTGGACTGTTCACACTCGACCTGCATTTTGCTTCGTCGGCATCTGATCATTGTATTACATAAGTGTTAGTGAAATACTATGTGGAATTGCGTGAAAAAAGTTGCTGTGTTGCTATCTCAGATAGCAACACAGACCGATATGACGCAGATATATCGGTCTATATGCCTATCTGCGTCATGCCTATATGTCTATAGCCTATATGCCTATATGTCTATATGCCTATATGCCTATATGTCTATAGCCTATCTGCGTCATATCGGTCCGCGAGATTCGTGAAGTGTGCCGCCACTGCGATTACCCGTACATAAGCGACTTTAGACAAGTAGTTCAATCAGTTCTAACTTCCTAGAGGAGACTGGTTGAACCAATGCGCATGACAATTTCAGTTCTGGTCTGGTAACTTGTAACTCTAGACTATTACAGTTCTGGACTTTTAAATATGGATCACGAAATGAGAGTAGCATCATTATTTTTACGCCCAAATATAAATGAAGTTATCAAAAAAACAATAATCTCAAATTTCACATTAAATGTAATTTGTAGTTAAATAAACATTTTGTATACTTTGATATGCAGTTTCATTTTATATATCAATGAAAATTATTTCGTATGCTATTTCTACAAAATATATTCTAGGTACATCAAACAATTATAGAAGTAAAATTCTTTTAAATTTATCTCATTGGTATTGTGCCGCCAATTTTTTAAAATTATTTATAGTGTACCGTGACGAAAAAACGTTGAGAATTCACTGGTCTAGCGACTAGTTCCTCTGAACCATTTTGTCTCTCTCGCCGCCAGCATGCCGAGCGAATCGGACACTGATAGTTTTCAATTTGCGCGTGTAGCACTTCGGCTCACTGCGTTTTGAGAATCAAATGTCAAGCCATGGATTGTGCAATGCGATTGCTCTTTCCCGCTATCCCGAATTAAACAGCGACTCGGCAAATTGCACAGCTCACGTGGCCAGCCTGGATGCAAACACTCTATCCCACGTGTCTAACTTAGTTCTTCAACCACCAGCCGAAAAGAAAAATGAAGCGTTATTGTCTCGGCTCGTTGCGGAATTTGCTGATTTCGAACATATCAAGGTAAAGCTGCTCACCGACCTTCAACTAGGTGGCGACGTCCTAGCCAGCTGCTCCGGAAATTTGAGGGACCTTTCAGCCAACTCGTTCACGGATGATTTTCTGTAAAACCTATAGTTACAGCGTCTTTCTGCGTCTACCCAAGCGGTACTTTCTGGGTCTTCGGAACCACTGGATAAAGTAACGAACGTCACTGACAAAGTTTCCGAAGTAGTGTTACAGACGTCAGTGAACGCGACATCCAAAACGAAAGTGCATCAGTCACCGATTCACCGGTCGTCGAAAAGTTTCTCGAACTTTCGACACAAGTTGCGCAGCTTTCTCGCGCTCGCTCGCGGCGAAGCGTATCACCGCACCAGAGGGCGTTCTGTTTCTCGCTTAGTCTCCTGCCACTCTGCAGGCTTTCACTGACTGCAAGCAGCTTCTTGCAAATACTGCACTTTTGGTACATCCTGCTCCGGCAGCCAAGCTGTCATTTCATGTAGATGAATCCGGCTTTCCACATCTCAGGGTCAGAAAATGTTGCAGCTGATATACTGTCTCGCATTTCATCCATATTTGTACCCAGTCCCATCGATTTCACAGCTATAGCAGACGTAATGATTTCAGATCCTGATTACCTTTCTTTCGGATAGTAAATCCTTACATTTTAGGGAATCACCCTCCCAGACTAGCAAATTACACTATACTATGATATCTACACAGAAACGCTACGACCATATGTACAAGAAAAATTTCATCATAATGTGTTCCGGAGCTTGATCAACTTGGCATACCCAGGAAACGTGCAGTTGACTTGGTAAAGAAGAGATTCAACTGGCCTTCAATAAGTGCTGACACTGCAGCATGGACCAAGTGTTGTGTACCATGCCAACGGTCAAAGGTGCAACTTCCTACCATTTCACCTCTCCAAGCGTTTCAGGAAACATCTTAAAGGTTTCACACACTTACACATGGATCTAGTGGGTTCTCTGCGTCCATCACATGGTTTTGCCTATTGTTTAAAAAGGATCGACCGTTTCCTTCGCTGGCCAGAAGCGCAGCATATCAAGGATATTTCAGGAGCTATTGAGGCAGAGGCATTTTACTCTTTCTGGAGAAGTATTTTACTCTTTATGTCCCGGTATGGCACCCCGCTCAACCACAGATCAAGGACGACAGTTCGAGTCCCAAATATTTAGGGTCTAAGCAAGTTTTTGGGAGTCAAGAGAATAAGGGTTACAGGATATCACCCTGAAGCCAATGTCTTGATCGAGGAGTGGCACCGCCCACTGAAAACAGCTATCAAATGTGATCAGACTGAGCTTTGGACTGAGGTGCTGCCCACCATCCTACTTGGATACGCATTGGAACCAGATTTAAAGTGTACCCCAACAGAACTAGTGTGAAACTTTACGTTTGTCAGCAGAAATTTTTGGCACCACTGAAAGTGAAACATGTGCCGATCCTACTGATTATGTCTCAAAGTGCAAGGCTCATGTGCAAGTCTTCAAACCAACACCCATGAAAAGGCAATGGGGAATAGCGCATTTTCGTACTACATCCAGAGTAAAACGTTGCTTCTCACGTCTTCCTCCGGCGAGACTCTGTGCGGCGGCCTTTGCAGCAACCCGATGATGGCCCTTTCCTTGTTATAAACAGGAAAGGCAACGTGTATCAGATGGTCATAAATGAGAATGCTATATCTGTCTCCACTGATCGTTTGAAGCTTGGATTTTTGACAACCCTCCCAGTGAGATTACCATTCCAAAATCTGACTGTCCGAACATAGTTCGACAACTTCCGAGAAAAACAACTCGCTCGGGAAGGGCAGTGCATTTTCCGCAACAGTTTTTTCAAGCTTCCTCACTGGAGGTGGAGTATGCAGAGCCTGAGTAGTTGGCGCCACAATCCAGCGAGCAGATGAAGGTCAGGAGACCGTCCACCGCAGAAGGATACACTCGCTCTGTTCAGATACGAGCAAGTGAATTCTGTATGCGGCATCGATGTCGATGTTTTCAAAACATCGATGTTTTAAACATCGATTTATTGAAGCCGATTTTTTTAACATCGACGTTTTGTGCTCGATGTTTTACGTTGTCTTGATGTTTTTTTAATGAAAATGTACCATAATTAAAAAAAATTAACCACGAGCATAATTTTCCCACTCAGTAAATGTCTGAATTCTGAAAAGGACGAATACATAAGATGGAACGATTCCCTATCAAAGAGACAAATGGCAATGAACAACCAATGAATAATAATTATATGCCTCAATAGCCCCAATAATTGTTATTTACAGTAGGGAAAAAATAAGCTTGTTCAGTTTTCCCCCATACGTTGGTTTAGCATGAGTACTTCAAATTGGTGCAAATATATGTAATTTTCTTATGTATTATTTAATTTGAAAAAAAAAGATTTGTGAATAAATTGGAGTAATTTCTTCCTCAATTTTCTGGTAAAAGTAATAAAATGTGTAATGGAAATTCTGCGATATGCGCTGACTCTAGCAACCAAGTTTTTGTCATTTGTGTCAGACAAATCAGAGAGTAAAATTACCCCCCCTCCCCAAGACCAACCGAAGTAACATTAATCTTAGAGGTTACTAAACCAGTTTTAAAAAATGGAAGTTCAAAAACATCCATGTTTAAAAGCATCGATGGTTTGTGGGCGATGTTTTGATAGCATCGATGTTTTAATATTGAATATAGATGTTTCAAAACATCGATGTTTTGTTGTCGATGTCGCATCCCTAGAATTCTGACAGTTGACAGTTCACACTCGACCTGCATGTTGCTTCGTTGCATGAATGTCTGTATGTATGTATATGTGTGTGTGTACGTATTACGTACGTAGGTATGCATCTATGTATTTTAAATACCAATTAAAAGAACAGAATAAATGCTGTTTGACCTTCATTAATTAATACATTAATAAAACAGTGAAAAATAAGTACGTGTAGTAAAATAAATAATGTAGTTTACTCTACCTCATGCTAACAGCAATCTAATTATTCTAAAGCAGTAATTTCATAAACCTCTAAAATTTAATTTTTTGAACTAAACAGGAACAAAAATTTAATTTTGTATGCCACTTGTTATTGGGTGTTATTCTGCATTCCCATATAAACAGATATTTACATTTAATTTGTATCAGATTTGAACATAAATCTCTGTAAAATCAGTCATTTACTTCCGTTTTGGCACGCTGCCGCACATTGCATTTGTTTTATATAGCGAATCAAAAGTCATTATATCGATACATGTTATTAGATACCCATGGATCTTTATAAATGCTCATCATAGAGAGAAAAGAATCAGTATCTCTGCTGGAAATGGCAAAATTCACTTTTCCGAATTTCCTACTAACGTTCTATTTAAAGCAGGTTTTGACGTGAGCATGGATATAATGAGAACCACACATTTGATCTAAGTCTATGTTCCAAAATCATATATAAAATGTAAGTAAATTATTAATTACAATTTCAGTGTGAAAATAAAACTCTAATTTTTTAATAATTTTTGTAAAATGGGAAAAACTAGATTAAAACCACAACACATGAGAGAATAAAAGCATTGAATTCAACGTATTTTTATTTTCAATATTTGCTACAATCAACTTTACAGTTAAAACCTCACATTTGCAAACACCACCAGTTTTTTGATATTACGCATGAAATTTTGATTTAAGTGTCTGAAATTTTTTAAAAATGAATTTAGAATTATTTTTAACATTTGGTGGGATACAATAGGGAGGTTTTATGTCATAATACATAGGGAACACAATAATTGTTTGAATTGTGATATAAATTATACCAGATTCGATATACAAATATTATAAATTGGGAACGTAAGTTTAAAAAAGAATGTCATTATCTAAATTTTAGCTAATTTTATCTTCGATTCACAATGTTTGTGATTATAACATGTTGACCAGTGATATGAGCCTTATAAAGAGTGTTTAACATATATACAATACATCTTTTCTTTTTACAAAATATCTGCACATGCACCGCATACAGATGTACTCAAATTTAATTTTTTCGTAGTTCTGTATTAAATCTTTTACGGCGTAAAAAGACTAATATGTGCTTAACAAGTATCCATTTTACCATTGCCTTTTGCTGAAAACAATCGGCATATGAAGAGCAAAGTTTGTTTAAAAATAGTCATTTTCGACAAATCTTCAATACAAAGCTCTGACATTTTCCCCGAGTTTTCGAAAACCTGTCTTTCATTTATAAAAAAAGAATTCTGCAAAGAAATCAACGACGTTCATATTCGTGTTATGGTGTACCCATTTGTTAATCATCAGTACTTTACAACGATGTATGTTTTCATAGAAAAATCATCTACATCATGGAAAAAAGTAAAAGAAAGTGTTTTGGAATTTCTTAAAAATTTTAAGAACTGCAGGGATATTAATTTTAAAATATACGTACATTTTCATGGACGATTGAATATTTTGTATCCTTCAGCAGTTTTTTTCTATACAAAATGTGTAATTCAAGTAAAGAAATGTTTTGCGTAAAATGGCTAATACTCAGTAAAATTAATTTTCTATTAATGTAAGAAAGAAAGGAAAACATTTCTCATTATAATTGTGTAATATTACATAGAAGCGTTTAATAATTTAAAAGCAGAAATTATGAGCACTTTCACCAAAAAGCAGAGATTCAATGTTGCAGTAAGCGAAATCGATTATCAAAATGGATGATATAGGTTATGCAGCACATTCTTGAATAGCCATATTTTCTGTACTCTTGCACAGTTGTATAATAACATTTTAGGGGCTGGGCTCAACATAAGAGCTGATAGTTCCGTACAGTTCTCAACAAAATACGCCCCTTTAAAGTGGAACACAACTTGCAAAGTTCGACAACCATTGGTAATCTTTAAAAGCTGTAAACCTTTAAATCCTTCCATTCAATCCTTATGTACATGATACTTCAGTCATCATCTCCCCGATCACTAACGAGGCCCAAGCTCCTCCCAATCTTCCTTAATTTAAATACAACTTCTTCTTGCACGAGATTGAAACACATTGCTATTAGAGCCATTCCTGCAAGAAGGTACAACGAACAGATTACGAGCTTTTCCTGCGTTCCTTCATCTGTCACAACTGAGTCACCAGGCACCAAATCACCAAATCCGATAGTGCTGAGAGTAACAAAGCAGAAGTAGGAGCCGTCTAGGTAGTCCCACCCTTCCCAAACAGAAAATAATGCTGCCCCTCCGCAAATGTATCCAGCTATTATGGCGAGGCAGAGGGTAATCGGGACAGTCACTCGAGGCTTGGTGTAGCTTGTAACTCCATCGTCATCGAGGTCTTCCTTAGTTAGATCGGAATTCAGTTTATTTCTGAAAGAAAAAAAGCAGTCAAATAAGTATAATATTAAGTTGTGTAACTTAGGTGACAAAAAGCATTTTTCAAGGTTTTTTGTTATTTAAAATGAAAATGAAGTGTCTTTTGTTAAACTGAAGTACCGATAACTGAAAAATCACAGCTTGGATACCGACAAGTTATCAGCTTGAAAGCATACTTTAAATATCTCTGACTGGAAATCAAGTAATTTAAAACTCAAGCCTATAACCAGGGTAAGAAGATTTTTCCACATTCTAAGTCATAGTGGGCAATCCAGTAAATGGGAGGCGTTCCCGGGAAGAGTAAGCAAAATTTTGCTTCAAGTGTCAGAAAAAAGGATATCACTTGACCAATTAACAAAGGAAATTAAATTTATACATTTAATTGCCTTTGTTATTTCTATGTATTATTTTTATATAGAAATTTTACATATCAATATAATGATATTTTTATATACCGTTTCCTTTGTTTTTCTCCAAATTTAAATAGATATGAAAATATACGTTCTCCTTACTTTTGAGTCTGCATTAAAATGTTTTATTGAAATCTGCAAATAAAACTGATACTATCAAATAGATTCAATTAAACTGTTTGAAGAAAATATTACAAACACTGTTTCCAGAAGCGTAAATTAAACTAAAAAAACTTTATCTTATAATACCATGTAAAAACTGATCAAGTTAACCGACAATAGTAATCTGAGCAGTCACTTTTTGGAAGTCAGTTTTTCTGAAGATTTACTTATTTCTTAGAATTGGTAGACACTTCAAAATTAACGAGGGATTGGTAAAGTACAAAAGTTTTTGAGTATTTAAATTTGAAATGCAACTAAATATTTTCTATTCAGTTCAAATAAAAAGAAAAACGAATGTAGTCAATTGGAAAGAGATATTGCTAAATACAGTAAAATTGAAAGGATTATCAGGCATAATATTAAGAAGAGAAGAACATGATAATTATAAAAGGAAGAAAAACAGAAAATTCTTCAAAAAGGGGAAAATATGATTAAAAAAAAAGGCGAAAACTTGGTAGAGGGAAAGAAAATTTTGGAAAAGAAAAGTAAATACTTGGAAATGATAAAAAAAAATAAGCAAGAACATAAATTATCGGTATGTCCTACTAGCAAATTTCCAATGGCCTAATCAACTCTAGCAAAATTATTTATAAAAGTGATATCCTCCTCAAATAATTGAAGTGTTTTTTTAAGCAAAAGAGTATTATAGAAGTTAATTTTAAAAACTGACTGATAGATTAATCACTCTAAGCAAGTGTTTAAGAGTAAACAAAAGAAGAATGCTATGAAATATTTGGCATCAAATATTCTGTAGCAAAAATCACTGAATAATACCTGATAACTTTTGTCCGTTTCAAGTAAAATACGTGACTGTTTTATCCAATTCATACCACTAAATAAAAGGCCTTATAACAAATACTCATCTTATAAGTTCGCCTATTCCTGAAATAAACAAGTCGGCGGACGTCAGAGCTCTAAGGAATACAGTTTTAAACTTTTTGGCTGTTAGACAAGAAAGAGTTGGCTTACACACCCTACAAAATCACTGGGCCGTTACACGCAGATGTAGGTAAAAGAATATAAGCATTTCAGCGTTTCATGATTAGGAATGGCATGAATGAAACTTGCAAATCTTTGTGAATAAGTACTCGTTTATGAAATGCAGCTGGCTTAATAAAATTTCAGAAAGTTCATGTAACGACATAAGAAGCGAAAGGGTGACAGAAATCCTGACACTGCAAAGCGAGTTGTCTGGTTTTGGATATCAGCATTTAAAACTACAAATAATAATAATAACGAGTAAGTGAACCATAAATATATCTAGCGACAAGTGATGTTTTAAAGCAACTAAAGAGGCAGGAATATTTTTCCTTCTGGAACAAATATTTTATCATAATTATGAAAGGTTTTTAAATGAGACATTTTTATCTGGTATTTAGAGTATATATTTATTTGACACGCTTTTAAATACGCAATTTTTGAAGGAAGAAAAATATATATTCCATATTCGACAAAAAAAGAAAAAAAAACTCATAATAAATATTCTACTCTGTTTCACATGTGTTACTTAAAATTCATTTCTTGTAAGATGGAATTTATATTCAGTGGGAATTTTGTATGCAGAATATGAAACAGGAGGAAAGGCGTAAGAAAAAAAGTACATGACATTGATATTCTATTGAATTTGCTTAACATGCGTCTTGAGCATTCTTTTGTATTTGAACATTATTCAGTAGCAAAAGAGATGTCTTTAGATTTTTTTTTTCACTATTCTTCTACGTAGTTCGGGAGATACATGATAAACGTGAAACTGCAGTGGTCCGAAAGAAAGTTGGAAAGTGTTATATTTGTATCCTGGTAAGAAAAAAAGTTTTTTTAGTGCTTCTTTTGTGTGGCCCATATTTTGCATTCAGTAATGTTGTAAATCAACTTATACCGTCATATGCTGTGTATACGTTTTTCGGCAAATACGCACGAACACGTCAGATTTCAGAATTGAAATTATCAGTAGAATGATAGTATTGTTCAACACCTTATTATTATGTTTTATAATTATGTAAATTAATTATGCAAATTCTAGTTTTTGTTAAAGTTAGAGAAATATGGGTGGCAAAATTAAGATTATATATTTTTTTAAGTGAAAATAAATCGGCTTGCTAATTTTAACGAACAGTTACTTATACCGTCGATAACCCCTTAACGATCGCATAATTTTCAAGAAAATGGTAATAAAAATGCCTATTTTTACCGGAGGATTCCATGTATTTCTTGATCTGCCACATCTAGTTAAAAAAAAACCTTCCCAAATTTTATTATAAATATTCTGGTGCTACCCTCTGGCAAGTAAAATAAGAAATAAAAATTTTCTGGGTAAATGAAATGGATTGTTTTAATCTTTCTGGTGCGTTACTTTTAAACATTTCAGCGCAGAACTATCACGGGCACTACAAATAGAAGATGAAACCTCAACCCGTAACCTTGACGGGAGCGAGAAGGAAGGGGTTAAGTCTAAATAGTAGATATTGTATGCGTGTCCCTTTTACTAGGTATTATCTAGCTATGCTATGACCGCATTGAGACCGAGCATGTTTGGAGACACATTTTGAGTGCTAGATTGAAATGTGTTAGTAAAATGTGAATGCAGTTGAGAGATTATCAGGTGCTATTTCTATATTCATTCATTTAGAATAAACACCTTCGTCTTAGTGGTTATATGTTGAAACAATGATATCTACCGTGACATTTTCTACAATACTAGTTTCTCACGGACTGGCAATAGTTGTCTGTTGATGCGTACATCCTTCTGCAGACAATATCCCTATTATCTAAAGCAATCATACTCAACCTATTTTTCTCTCGATCCACATGCATATGTTTGCTACGTTACGCAGCATTGTACACTATACCTCATATTATAATAATCTAAAAAATATAGCTAAAATCCTAAATGTATTCAGATGTTTTCTTAAAAAGGACTGTGAATTTTTCAATTCCTACTATTAGTTCACACTCTTCCTATATATATCGTGTTAAAATTTTCAATCGTTAATAAAATACATTTTATTTATCCACTCAAGTTCAAATACATTTTTATTAAACTTGTAGTGGATGACACTTGATGTTAATAAAGTTTTTTTCAAATATTAATTCATTAATTAAATTTAATTAATCGATTTTAGTTTTAGATCTAGAGCGTCTCTTGCTCTTGAATATTAATTTCCCTCTTCTTACTCTGAAAACGGTGGCACTGCGGTAGCGCGGGCTCCTCCCGTCCTGTAGGTTGCGGGATCGAATCCCTAACCTGACAAACTTTTTCTCTCTCCCCCCCCCCCCTCCTAATCTCGCACAGTAGGCAAGGTTCTGGCAGGCAATCCTTTTTTTGTTTAATTCCTACTATTAGTTCACACTCAAATTTTTCTTTGTTGACCTAAGTAGGAATTGACTTTAAAAAATTCTGTTTTTATATTACTTGTTTTTATGTTGAGACACACTTTTGACTATTTTAAACAGATCAGGTTTATTCTTCGTACATGCTACTCTCAACATGTCATCAAGGTAAAAATGAGTAAGTCGATTTCTATAAACATTCTGTGTATATGTCATTTTGAAATTGGATGATTTACAAAGAAATGTGGATGTGAACACCGAGAGCAGGAGGTGACACATTTTTGTATTTTTTCGGCACTAATTTTCAAAATTGTGTTTACAGAAGCACCTGCCTGATAATGAATGAGAGTTTTTCGGGCCGAATGCGGTCCCCGAGCCTCAGTTTGAGTACCCCTGATTTAAAAGATCTAAAGGCTATATGGTGATACTTGGCACACTATTTTATGCCACTGGTATAATTAAAATAGGTCATCGACATCATTAGGCGTGCTTCTGTCTTTACGTATTCAGAGTCAATGATATGATCTCGAAGTTGGACTCTTAATATCTCCCGAGACATTTTGACACAGAACTCCCATGAAATAGCTTCCTGCGGTTTGGCAATATAATTTTGTACGAGTTTACTTACTTCGGGAAACAATGGACCTAACTAAGTAATCAATACGTTGAATTCTGCGAATGTCTGAACCTCGAAGATATATGGAGAACAATTTTTGCTTCAATGTGTAATATAATTTGTTAAATTTGTATGTGGTTATAATATTTTCAAAAGCTGTTCCTGTTTTTACTTATATAGACTCAACCGCTTAGTCTCAGTGGTTTAGATTTTTCAACAATGACAGCTACCGTGACATATTTGACAATACAAATATCCGACAGTCAGTTTTCTATAGGCATATATTTCCTTCAGCAGATAATGTGTTCATAATTAAAAAATCCTATAAATATCTGGATTTTGAACTAGCTTAGAGATCTGTACAAGGATAGTGTTTTGTGCCGTCAGTAAAATTTAAATGCGGCAGAAAGATGATCACAAGCTGTTTCTGTGCTATTTACATAACATCGACCCCTAGATATTGGCGGTTAGATTTCAAAATAATGATAGCTAGCAAAACGTGTTTCGCAATACTAGCTTCCTACGCTTTGGAAATAGTTTTCTGCAGGTCTTTACATTTTTTTTAGCAAAGGTGTGTAGAATCATTGCTGAAATCAAAAAGGAAAAAATGGTTGACTGGCGCCTCCAAAGCTACGATCCCAATCTCATGGAATTTAGAGATCATAGTAAGTTTCGTCCCAAACTCTTGTCTACTGGCCGTATTTGTGCATATGGGCTTTTGGATACCTAAATAATTCAATGTTTTCTCTCTAAATGACCCAAGAAAAGATTTCTAGAAATATCGATTGAAATATGAATCAGAGAATTCCGCACCTGATGAGTGTCGAAGAATCAACTATCGAATTGGCACCAGCATTTGGCGATGTAGCATCTTGTAGCATGATGTGATGTATTTGGTATTGTTCTAGCTGTTGCTGTCTGCCCCTCCTTTGATCGCCAAGCCTGCGTCTGAAACACACTCTGCCGTAGACATACTTAAAGCTCTTGGCGAGGATATTTCCAATGTTCGTCAGGTAAAGGAACATCAGAGGGATACCGAAAATGGCATATAAAATTGTCACCAGTTTACCCCAATTTGTTTTGGGAGCTATGTTTCCGTAACCTACAAAGAAAAAAAAGAAGGTAATTTATTACATGTTAATTCATATGCATGGGAGTACATTTCAAAATAGTTAGAAAACTGCATAATTTCAAACTGTTATACTGCAAATTTTATATACGGTGCGAAACTTCATTTGTATACAGGATGGTTTCTAAAGTTCATTCAACTGACATACTAGTAAAGAAATTATATGTTTATGTAAAATAGTTCAACCAAACTGATTTTTTAAAACTGATTTATTACAATGTTTTACTAACGAGTATGAATTCAAATACAGTAACCACCGCTTATAGTGATCAGTGGTTTAAGAATCAACCGGTTATAAGAATCAATATCGCAAAAACAAAAACCAATGTATTATTTCCATGTTAAAATTTTCGCTTTAAAGAATCATTCCACCGGTTTTAAGAATCAGTTTACACTCTTCGCTTTCCTTTCATTTTTCCAAAAAAAAAACCACTTAAACCCTCAAAAGACATAAAGTTCTTTCTTTTTTTCTTTTCTTTTTTTTCCCTTTTTTTTAAAGGAAGATTGATAAGATGGGATGGAATATAGTCATAAAATTCACCCCTTTCTTTATTAGACATAATAGTTTCCCCTTAAACGCTTTAGTACAACACTGTCCTATTAGCTTGACCCAGGGGTATCTTTACCCGTCCGGGTCCGATTTCACTTTTCTCCACTGGCAAACAAAAATAGGGACTTTTTTCCCCCCTCCCACATCCTGGTTGCGAGCTTCTGGATCCTGAAACACATAAATCTTCGGCGAAGTGTCCACTATCACTTAGGCAAACGTGACATTAGTAGATTCAGCACGTTATCAAACCGTGAAACGTAAGCTAGAAGGTGAATCTTCGCCTGAGACTATTAGTATTGAAAGATGTATAAACAGACTCCTGAAATCTTCATTACGTCAAACTACCATAGAAAACTTTTTCTTGCTCCCTTCCTGTAGTTGAAAACTGTTAAGCAGGTATGTGGTAACAAATATTGGATTTTTTTCTTCTCTTACTATAACCATGTCTATCTACTTATAGGTCTAGAAATTAAGTTTAAAAATAATTTCAATAAAAGATAATTAACGTAAATTAAAGAGTATTTTATGGTAAATTACCTAACATATGTATATATAGGTGTGTGTGTGTACGCCTGTCCAAACACCTAAATTTCGGCTATAAGAATCTACCGCTTATGAGAATCAAAAACAGTAATAACAAACGTGATAAGCGGAAATCACTGTATTTAATCTATTCCCACTCGTGTAGACTTGTCTAAAACTGGGCTCTTATCCGGTTTCTTGAAGGACATTGTCCCGCGAAATCACTGTTTCTGAGAGGCTAATACCTCTTCTCTTTGCTTTAACTCTTCTTATTGTAAGCTACTCGGAGTTTAAGTATGCTCTTCCCTAATTACCAAAACCTCCCCAGACAGGCGTTCCACTGAAGGATCTGTGAGGTTTTGCAGATAAATTTGAAAAAAAAATGTGAATGGAAGGAAATTCGAAGTGTAAAAACTTAAATAATGGACACAAGATTTTTAAAGGAATACATTCTACAGGGTGTCCAGCGAAGAAGTACCTGATTTCAAATTGAAAAATCTCGAAAACAAAGATCCGTAGAAGAATGCATCAAACGGTATGTTTATCGTGAAAGCTGTAAGAAATTTATACACTAATTTTCGAAATAGTTACAATAGCTGCTAACAGAGGGCGCTGTTGGCAGCTTTTAGCAATAGAGCCGCAGGCATGGATTGAACTCCATTTTCCCGGACCTGAGTCCTTGTGACTATTTTTTGTGGGGCACATTAAAATGTACTGTCTACAGGAACCATCCCATCACGCTGGGCGAGCTTCAATCGGCGATCTATGTGGCAGCTGAGTCAATTTCTGTTGAGAAACTACAGGGTATGATGGCAAATTTTATTGCGCCACCTCCATAGAACGAATGGTGGACATTTTGAAAAGATTGTGATGTAGGGATTGCAAAGACTACAAGTTTATATAAGCATGCTGATACGAGTTGTACAGCGCCATCTATTAGCAGCTTTTGTAACTATTGCGAAAATTAGTGTATAAAATTCCTACAGCTTTCACGATAAACATACCGTTTGTTGCATTCTTCTACAGATCTTTGTTCTCGAGATTTTTCAATTTGAAATCAGGTACTTCTTCGCTTGACACCCTGTAAATATAAAAATATCTGGCATATGCTGTAGGAGCAATGTCTTGTTCTGATAAAATATTGCGAAATTACCTTCTTAGAATAGAATGCAAATTGCGATATTCAAAGAGCTAATGACAATAATTATTACTGCTTGTATGTCAGAGAAAACAGCTTTAGTTATGGTACATAAATCATGTCAACTTGTTTTACTTCACTTGGTTTTAATGGTAGAAATCTGTTTAAATTTTCCTGACACTTCTCCAAATGTTTTAGACAGCAAAACGGAAAAATTCCACATTCGGAATAAAATTAAACCGCAATTATTTAAAGGTTAGAGGATTTTATTCTCCCCTAAGTTTAATGGAACGCTTTTATTGTTTTTTAAGATCAATACTACTTAAACTTTTAAAATAAATTGGAGATATTTTATATTAACCTATCGCTGAGAAAACAAAATTCGTGCTTATAGTCTCCATATTTATTTTAATTAAAACCCTTTATACGTTAAATATCTGAAATAAAAACTATTCATGATAGCGTCATTGACATTTCTCTTTCAACTAGGACGTAAAAACGTTATAATTAATATATATTCTGAGCTCTCAGTGTTAAAATTTATTTCAGATTTAGTCAAATTGAAACTTTTTATTTGCTGAAATAAAAATAATTTCTGGTATAAATTTTCCAAATTAAAGTACTTATATTTATGATAAATAAAGATAAAGAAATAACAGGATTCCTCAATTTACTTCCGATTTCATCCATAAATTTATTCCAAAAATATTAAAAAAAAAAAAAAAAACGTTGTAAGCAAATAAATAAGGACGAAAATGTATCATCTAAGATACATTTTCAAGTAAATATTTATTTAATTGACTTAAAACAATGGGTCATGAAGTGTTATTTTGAAATATTTGTCTAGTTAATAAAAGTACAAGTAAAATAAAACTGAAATCCAAAATCTGTGCCCTTTCTGAGAGAAAAAAAAAAGTTGAAAGAAATAGTTTCTCTTTCACAAGTCATAGAGATATCTTGGCGTTTAAAATATTGCTGTATCGGGTTTTTAGAGACGCAACATAAATATTGTTCAAGCCTTGACAGCGTCCGAAAGCAAAACAAATGTCTTGCGAATGAAAAATATATTTTGTAAAGATGGATATGATTTTATATTTATAAATAAAAGCGTCTGATGAATTCCTATTTATATCGCTTTATACGTTCTGAGTGTTTCCCAAATTCAAACTTTCCCAAATTTAAAGGTGTAAAAAAAAGTACATTTTTTTATCAATTCGTTGAAACAGTTTCAAAAATATTTTAGGGCATTTATGTTTGTTATCTGTTAGTTTTTTTACGGTACTCAAGGGATAAGATTGGCTGTTCGATGTATAGATAAAAACTTTCATTTACTTACACATTTATATTTAAATCCACATTAAAGCAATAACTGTCATTTTAGAAAACTCATTCATTACTATTGTGACATTGTCTCCATTACTACATAAAATTTGTAATTATATAAGTATGTGATGCCCCATTCCTACCCCTCAACATGTCATCTATCGGCGAACTGCTGATCTGGGAAGTCTCATAAACTCTAGAATAAGAGGCCATAAAGTTCTTGCAATGTGCGGTTCTGACGTTATAGAACGCATAAATCCCAGAGTGGTTCGAGGGCTTTTGAGATTTTTGACACTATAGTGACATTTAGAATCCCATAAACATCGGACACTCACCAGCACTTCAAACGCCGGAGAAAGCATTTTGTATTCGCCGACAGTATAAAAGAAGACCCCAATAGTCCACGAGGAAGAGATCTGTTTTTGAGTGCGATAGAGACGCTCTCCTGGTCCGAGAGGGCTTCTGTAGGCCAGCGCTGTCTGTGAACCCGAAGCCATCCTGACTATCTAACTGTATAATTTCTAACTCGATCTACATACTGTCTTTAACTGTTGTAGTTGTAGTATGTTTAACGTATCGTAGTAAAGTAATTGAAGCGAAAGGCTTGTCGTATTATTGACTACGGTACATTATGTTATACTGACGATGATGAATTTAAATATTTAATTCATTCCCATCCGAATAGGCTTGTCTAAAACTGGGCTCTTATCCGGTTTCTTGAAGGATATCCTAGACGTCCCTCGAAATTACCGTTTCGGAGAGGCTAAAGCCTCATCTCTTTGCTTTAATCCCTCTTATTTTAAGTTGCCCGTAGTGTAAGCGTCCCCTTCCCAAATTACCAAACTCTCCCCCAGACAAATGCTCCACTGAAGGCTCTGTGAGGTTTTGCAGGTAAATTTTCAAAAATTTGTGAATGGAAAAGAAATGTAAGTATATAATCTTACATAATGAATACAAGATCTTTAAAGGGATATATTCTAAATATTAAAATGCCTGACAGATAATTTAGGAGCAATGTCTTGTTTTCATAAAATATTGTAAAATTACTATCTGATATTTTTTAATTAATTTGTCAAAACCTTTTCAACAATATTTTAGGGCAGTTATGCTCGTTATCTGTTATTTTTTATGGTATCATAGAGACAATATTAGTCGTTTGATGTCTAGATAAAAGCTTTAATTTATTTACACATTTGTTTTTAAATTCACATTAAAGCAAGACCTTTACATTCGAAATTAATTTTTCTTATAAAATCCAAATATTTGTTTGTACAGAATATTCACACATTAAGGTATAAATGACTGTTTAATGATCTGGCTTGGATTGTGAAATAAAAGTAAAGTTATAATGCAATAAACAACTTAGTTTTTGGAGTATAATTTGCAAAGAAAACTTATTATTTATCACTCTAAAATGTATTAATATGCTGCTGATATAAGTTGATACTGTTACTATTAAAATAATTCTCACTCTTCTACAAAGAATTTGTGACAGTACCTCTCATATATAGTGACAAAATTGCGCTTTTCATTGAAAATTAGAAAGAATTGAATTTTGAAATGTCATTTTTTAGTACTGAAGTTGGCGAAAAGCTATTATTGAAAATTATTTTGTCTTACACGTAATGATACATCCCCATATTATCAAACCTTCAGTACTTGTATATTAGTTTAAGAAATATTTTCAAACATCGGGGCACACAGTGAAATTTATGACAAATATAAGAACTGTTATTCATAGTGTCATTTGTAGCATTTTATTTTCTGCAATCATTTGTCTACACATTTCTCATATATTTAAAAGAATCCTACAATTACTTTATATTCAAATAAAATGAAGCTGAAAAGTGGGAAGTGAAGATGCTTTTAAACTAGTAAGAGTTTTGTAATGATATATATTTTATTACATTAAACTTTAAATATTTACTTAAGCATTTCAAACACTGCAATATATACATTTAATGAGTATCATTTTTTCTTCTCTGATGCAGCTGGCACTTATCTTGACGACATTGGTCCATCAATACCGCGAAATGTTCACTAGCCACTTTATCAGGAGATAACCGCTTAAGTGAGCCAGCACGGTTTCCTGTGAGGGGACAACACGGCAACTTACATGCCTTAGTCGGGAATTGAACCCAAAGCCCACTGCATGGAAGCTTAAGCTGCTAACCGTTATACCACGTGGGCGGCTTAAACGTAGCATAGAGCAGAGCTCCGCAACCTTTTATCTTCCACGGCACAACAACGTTTTTTTCGATAATGCCGCGGCACACCACAATCAAAAGCTTGCAAATATATAAATTGCAATAAATACGTATATGTTTTTATTAGATAAAAATAAATAGCTCTATGGATCAAGATAATTATAATCATTTAAGTTTTATATAAATCATTTTGAACTGTACACCAACACAATAACAAAAATATAAAATTATAGTTTACAAGTAACAAAATTTTCTCTTTAAATTTTTATATAAAAATTTGTTTTTTGGTCTTTACTTAAGCCTAATAAATCAAAGTTAATTTAATCATAACTAATTTATTAATGAGATATTTGAGATTTTTTTTGATAAATGTACGTTTTATATTTGCACGTTTTATATTTCGCTCTATAATAGAAAGACCTACAGTTCATGGTCAAGGCCCTTTAAATATGATCGTTTGTCATTTTCAATTAGAACCGGTGTCTAAAAACTTTGTTCGCATAAGTATGTCGTAGAAAATGGGAGCAAAATTGCAATGGCCTTATCAGAAATTTGTGGATATTCTTTCTTAACTGAAATCCAGAAATATGACGCTCGATCATACATACAATGTATGGCTAACAACATGTTTTTGTTTTGTGTATAATTTCGACCCAGAAAAATTACATATTAACAAAAAGTTAGAGGAATATTTTACTTAGAAAAATTTCTATTTAATGCGGTGATTAGTTTTTGTATTATCATTATCGATAAAATCACCGCGGCACAGTCAAGGTCACCTCGCGGCACACTAGTGTGCCACGGCACAGCGGTTGCGGAGCACTGGCATAGAGTGTTGGAAAAATCGGTATTTGGTAGAAACAACATTAGTCTTCTTCAGAGAGTAGAAATTAAACAATGAAACTTCTATTAGAGGTCAATAAGGTTAGGAAAATGTATAAATCAAAATCAAAGGGAAAATGAATTTTTTAATCATGCATTATTTCATATATATTTAGAATAATTAAAAAGGACATTTAAAGTCTATAATGAAATTTATGTCTATGCCCTCAAAAATGCTCATATCGTTAGCATAAACTTAATTTCCCTTACATTTCATACACCATGACCAGTTTATAATGACCACTTACTCAGTACATAGTTAGGCCACATTTTGTTCTCAGTAGTTCTATGATTTTCCTTGGAATAGACTCAATGAGATGTCGGTAGGCTGATAGAAACAATTCTGAATATTTACTATTTCGTGATTTGTAGGATACTGCTTTATTTTTTAATTTGCTAATTAGGATTGTTTAAAGTATAGTCCTTCCGTAAATATTGCTAAAATTAATGAAAAGCTTCACTATAGCCTTGGTCGTTGGGGCAACAACAGCAACAGAATATGTCTTACGCACACTAAAAGATCTTAAGTAGAGGATGGAAATCAGCTCAGTCATAAACCAACTCATATACAGGATGATTTTTTTTACACTGACATTACTCATAGCCATCTGTAGCGCGATCTATCAGACGGAATTCCACGAAAGTTCATAGAGGAGCTAAGGACGACAAGGGAAAGAGTTTCCGTGAAAACAAAATAGTTCCAAAAGTCGCCGATAGGGGAAGATATGGCTCTGTTATTGTCGGCACACCCGAGAATTTGCATAAAAGGGAAGTAAAACATCAACATACACATTCACGATTATGTAGTCGACAGCAGCGCCAGTATTTCGGGCTATAAAGTTAAGTGATGAATACCGAAAAAGTTGTAAGCAGAGAAATGAATAGCAAAGAAATTTCCCTGCAACAACACTTTATGCAGCAAATTCACTTCTCCCTCCTTTAATGTGACCACAGTCCTGGTGGACGACACATTGTATCCTGAAAACTACGTCTCTACGGCCAGGCGTAACATGTCACCAGGAATGTTCATTATGTTTGCGATATGTTGTCTTTTAGGGGCGCTACATCCGAGACTCCACCAAGATACACTTTAGACTTTAAATAACCCCACGCAAAGATGACACATGGATTACGTCCGGGAAGTGAGGTGGCCATGCAAGTGGAAAAAAGCGACTGATGACCCTTTCTTCTGTAAAGCGAAGGCTTCAAGAGCGTCAGGAAGAGTAGTGGTAACTACAGGACATGGGCCGGGCCCTCCACTGTAGGATGATATAGCAATACATAAAACTTCAGTGATCAGTAAAAAATTAAAGTAGGAAGGAAAATAGAAAGTGGGGAAAACAAAAAGTTTCGATAGTACAAGTAAAGGGAAAACACGGGGAAAAAAGAGACAAATCGAACAAAGAAGAAAAATTAAAAGTAACGAGCAAGAATGGCACAGGGTCGTTTCGCTCGTGCCCTGTAACATTGTCTCAATTACTACACGAATTAGTATTTCTATAAGTATGTGATGCCCCATTCCTACCCCTCAACATGTCATCCATCGGTGAATTGTTGATCTGGGCGGTCTCATAAACTCTAGGATAAGAGGCCATAAAGTTCTTGTAATGTGTGGTTCTGACGTTATAGAACGCAAAAATCCCAGAGTGGTTCGAAGGCTTTTGAGATTTTTGACACTATAGTGGCATTTAGATTCCCATAAAACTTCGAACACTTACCAGCACTTCAAACGCCGGAGAAAGCCTTTTGAATTCGCCGACAGTATAAAAGGAGACCCCAATAGTCCACGCGGAAGAGATTTGTATTTGCGTGCCAGAGAGACGCAGCTCTCTTTGCAGAGATGCTTGATAGGCCTCAGAGATGTCGTTGAACCCGAAGCCATTCTGACTATCTGACTGTATATATTCTAACTCGCTGTACATACTTGCTTTAACTGTTGTAGTTGTAGTATGTTTAACGTATCGTAGTAAAGTAATTGGAGCGAAACGCTTGTCGTATTATTGACTACGGTACTGCCCCTAAAGCGAAGGCGCAAAAGATTCCGATCTTTATAGCCCCAAATACTGGAGCTGCTGTAGTCATGACTACGTAGTCATGAATTTGCATTTTGGTGTTTTACTTGCCTTTTATGCACATTCTCGGGTGCGCCGACAACAACAGAGTCATATCGTCCCCTATCGGCGACTTTTGGAGCTACTTTTTTTGTTTTCTCGGAAACTCTTTCCCATGTCGGCCTTAGTCCCTCTATCAATTTTGGTCTAATTCCGGCTGTTAGATCGCGCTACAGCTGGCTCTGAGTAGTGTCAGTTTAACCAAGTAATAAAAAAAAAAAATTAAGTCAATTCCTACTTAGGTCAACAAAGAAAAATTTGAGTGTGAACTAATAGTAGGAATTGAAAAAAAAGATTGCCTGCCAGAACCTTGCCTACTGTGTAAGATTAGAACGGGGGGGGGGAGAGGGAGAAAAAGTTTGTCAGGTTAGGGATTTGATCCCGCAACCTACAGGACGGGAGGAGCCCGCGCTACCGCAGTGCTACCGTTTACAGAGTAGGAAGAGGGAAATTAATATTCAAGATCAAGAGACGCTCTAGGTCTAAAACTAAAATCGATTAATTAAATTTAATTAATGAATTAATATTTGAAAAAACTGTATTAACATCAAGTGTCATCCACTACAAGTTTAAAAAAATTTATTTGAACTTGAGTGGATGAATAAAAAGTATTTTATTAACGATTGTAAATTTGAACAAGATATATATAGGGAGAGTGTGAACTAATAGTAGGAATTGAAAAAATCCCCCTGTATAAGAGTCCAAAAGTCTATTTTGTTACTTAAGTTATATTCAGAATCTCCCCGTTAGAATCTCATTCAGATTAAAACTAAAGTAATTGAATCAACTTCATTAACTAACTATATACCTACATAAACTAACTATAAGACACTTTATAAACTATCATCCGTAATACGATATAACATGTTAACTCTGATGCATTAGTGCAGAAGGAGTTGTCTGTCTCGAAAAATGTAGAAAATACACCCTAATAGAAGAGTTATATATGTAGATAGAAAAAATAGATGGTGTACTAAAATGTTGCATGGGATTAAACATGTACAGATATTACAAAGGGTGTTTAAAAAAATCCTCTAACATTTCCAGCTACGACATTAGTTCTAAATTCAGATTTATGGTGTAGTACTGATTTCGTGTAATAAAAATCAAAATATTTTTTGTATACAAGATAAATAGTATTAAATTCTTACCATTCGATAAATTGCTTTAAATATATGTATTTCATATATTACATGTAACCTTATTCAATTACTTTTACTAATTTTAATAAATTTTATTCATATATTGCATATTAGTTTTAGTTTTTACAAAGAAATTGTTAAATTATTTTAGTCAGTAAATATGTGAGATAAATTAAAATAATAATAAATTTACTAATACGAATTGTAAGTAAAATAAGGATTAAAATCGAAAAATATAATCTTCCAAATGTAATAATTACTCTATTTTAAATTCTAACCTTTTATTGAAGTTTCTATGAAAAAGTTCAATTTTTTTTTCAAGTATTATATATATATATATATATATATATATATATATATATATATATATATATATATATATATATATATATATATATATATATATATATATATATATATATATATATATATATATATATATATATATATATATATATATATATATATATATATATATATATATATATATATATATATATATATATATATATATATATATATATATATATATATATATATATATATATATGAAATATTGTCTGACAGTATACAGAAATATTTGAACATAGTATCTTTAATTTTCAGTGAATGACTGGGGAACATTAAGAAATTTTTCCACGAATATGTTCTAAAAGAAAGAATACTGTAAATGCCCATAAAGAAGAAAAATATATACAAGCTATTCAACATGATCTTAAAAATATGAAATAGATATATATCTGTCTATTCACAAAACCCATTACGTTTATTTATATTTCGTTCTTTATTTAAGATTAGCTCTTTACATTTACGGATAAAATATTTGCATCTTTAAGCTACAAAAAGAATGCTTTTTGAGATTTTACCAAAAAAAAAAACAGCAAAAGATTTTTTTCCCATTCGGAACAAAATATCCAGCAAAATATCTGAATAATGATCGGCCTTTCTGCAGCTAATAAAAACATCAACAAATGAAAACGGCCGCAATAAATAAATAAAAAAAAGCAGTCCCCATATGACGTCAAGCATTCAAAAAGGGTCAACCACTCAATCATTTTCATCTCCCGTTTGGCAACAGGCCCGGGGACTATAGCCACAGATATAAACAGAAAGGAACCATATTTAAATGTATGTGCCTGTAGCTGCGAAACTCGGATATTGTTATTTTTTCCGACTTTCTGCATGCATTCCTGAACAAGGCTGTACTATTCGCGAAGAATAAAATGATAGACTCCCCACTCCACCCAGAAGTTCAGAATGGTTTTTATTCCTCTTACTTTGCATGATAAAGAAACCACAGTTTTTGAAAACGCCACAAGAATGCTGTATGGGATTTTATTTTTTATTTTATATTTTTCATTTCTTTGCATGTTTGAATTTGGAGAAGACATTTTTATATTATGACTCTGTAGATTTGCATCGAAGAGTATTTGTTTAAATCTTAGTATTAGTTCAGTTTTAGAAAGATATAAATCTCTACCCTTACCACTGATATTTCATCAAAAAATATTATTCTTGTGCTCTTATGAAATTATCGATTCTAATTTTTCTTACAATTTAAAACCTTTAATGGAATTTCAATAAAAGATTAATTTTTTCGATCGAATACTTTAAAAACAATTTGTCAAAATATATTTTTATGCAAACCCATTAAAAACAATATCATGAGATAAACTGAGAGGAAATAAAATATCTCACTAGCATACGGTAAATTATTTTAGTGTCAGACGCTCTATCGGAAATCTATATTCAGCAACATTAGATAAATAACGAAACAATGTAGTTCATATGAAAATTCTCCCCTTCGCTTTCCTCTTTGTAAGTGGGTACTGCTGGTTTTCTCTTACACTCTTATCTTTCGTTCACTTCTGGCCATAAATTATTCCATACAGACTAGCGTTGTATTGTATAGTATTAGCCTATAAAAAAGCAAAAAATATATACTGGAAAATATAAAAATAACAGGAAAATTGTGTTCCGTTATAAATGAATCATTGAAAATACGCTTCATTCATAATAGAAATCTGAAATTTATTGTATGCTTCCTCATATAAAATTTTGTTTATTAAACAATTAGCTGTGTAAAATTTGCAAAATTTAATATTTAAACTATTTGACGCATAAAATCAGTTTAACAGATCTATGTTACCTTAAATATCTGAAATTTTTTTAAACCGATATAAAGACCAAACACTTAATTTTTGAAAGAATTTTATTTTTTCAGAAGCTGATGTTCTTAGTCTACGTTTTATCACTACCCCATGGTTTCTACTCCTTTTCTATTACTCGTATTGGTAACTGCTTATCGTGGTTTTTTTCTGTATTATTATGGCAACACTCTGTATCGCCGAATTCGAAAGAACGCGATCAGGTGACGTAACAATAGCATCACCAGGCAATTTCCCAGGTCATCCGGGACTTTATGTAACGACGATTAGAACTGTTTTGATCGCGAAGCATGATAGACGTCTGAGTCAGAGATGAGAAACTTCCGATAATTAATATTAAATGTTTGTAAATAGTTAGCCTAGAAATTGTATATATTTTAATGTCCGTATAGTATGTAACCAAGGAAACTATAATAATATCCATTCGTAGTCTCGTTTTAGTATGACTTCAGTTTTCATATTCATTAAGAACAATATAGCAACTTGAAGTACCGGATAACCAGCAGCAAAAAATAACCACGTGGGAACAAGGTAAGAAGCCTTATTTGATATTCAATTAAAGTAAACAATTGGATAAGAGAATATTCAGATCCCACATAAAATTGGCGTCCGCGACAGGACTGCTGTCATATTTTTTGACTGCTATATGATTGGCTTTAATAAATGATAGTTGAAGTTATTTAAAATTTGAATCTAAAGAAACATTAACCTAAAAGTAAAAGATGGATAAAGCCAAACAAAAACGGAGTACACTTAGATCGCTCGCTACGAAGTTAATAACGAAAACAGAAACATCTATTTTAGATGAAAACGTTAGCATAGAACACTTAAAAGACCTCTTGGATGAGTTAATTTTGAAACAAGAGGAATTAATACAGTTAGATACTGAAATTCAAATTGCGATCTCAAAATTAGAGGAGATTAACGAGGAAGTTCTGAAATGTGACGAGTACACTACTAACATATTAAAAGCGAAACGAAAAATAAAAAGAGCAGTTGCAAAATGTAAACCCTCAATTTCAAATCCTACGGCAAATGATGATATTGAAGGGACAAAATTCATTCAAAAACGAGCGGTCGAATCCCCCTTTATTAGATTACCGCTGCCTACTATTGAAAAGTTCAGTGGAGAATTTTGTGATTGGCAATGGTTTTGGGACCAGTTCGAGTCCGCAATTCATAAAAATCAAGATTTGTCTAATGTAGAAAGGCTCAGTTATCTAAAATTTTATCTTACAGGCGATGCAGCTCGATCAATAGAAGGTTTTGCGATTACAAACAATAACTATCAGTCGGTTGTTGATACCCTTGCGGAAAGGTTCGGAAAGAAACATCTAGTAACTAATTCACTCTTAAACACACTTCTTAGTCTGCATTCCGTAAAACGATCCTCAGACAAGCTATAAGAAAATTATTAGATTCGTGCGAGACACAAATCAGAAGTTTAAATACACTAGGAATAAACTCGGAAAATTATGGGAGCCTGTTAGCTCCAATATTGATAAAATTGTTGCCTTCTGATATAGTTTTAGAGATCACTAAAAAATGCGGATTAGATGAATGGAAATTAGATGAAATACTTCAGATTTTGAAAACGGAAGTGATTAGTAGAGAACGCATGTTGTAATTGACCATTAGTAGTGAAGCGATAGTTCACACCATGAAGCTACAAAAGGAGGGTAAGCTTCAATGGGGAATTCCTCGAAAAATGGACCGATTATGGTCGCTCACCGGCAGATGGCGCGACATGTTCGTCTGGTTCCCACTTTTCATAGAGTTATATGGACACGTGCTTTAGAAAATTGTTTTACAAATTTTTAAATTTATTCTGTGCACAGATATGCCAACATGTTTTTCACCTGGTTGTTCCAGTGGCCAGATTTCATTATAAATTATGTTGCTGGTTATGTTGTTAGGAGGATCAGTAGATTTTCTAAATGTGACCAATGCATTCAAAACTTACCAATATAAACAGCAATACTGATCAAAGTAAATTAATTAAAAATAAATAATAATAAATAAATAATAAAAAAAGAATTAATAAATAAATAATAAATTTATTTTTTAAGTGATAAAAGAAATTTATACTGGTCCTCTTATGCCAGAAATAGGTTGCAATGAGCAACATAACATTAATTTAATTCAAAATGTTGTCAACTTTTTTCTAATTCCGCGCATGCATTTTATATGCAAACAAGAAAATAAAAATTCTCAACTCTGTGCTAAAAGTAAAAAATTAAGAAAGCAGTCAAAATTATAAATCACATTTATTATTAAATTTAAGCTTTTATTTTATATTACTTTTGAATTGAATATCAATAAATAATGTTATAAATATCTGTAAAACCTGTCATGTATAATTTTTTGTTCAAATTTATCTATAGTAAATTGTATATCAAGCATTAATTTTTTATTTTATAATAATGTATTAATAGTGTATGTTGTTAGTTTCAATTCTGTATAATTATGAAATACTTTTCTTATATTCAACATATTTTGTGGTTATGGCAAATTAAATACACGTCTGAGCTAAAGCGATCATTATTTTTTAAATTGTTCACAGAAATAAAATATTTCCACTATGAAAACTTCATAAAACTGGTGAATATGCTGAAACCTTAATATAGAATTTAATTACTGTTAAGATAGTTTTGATAACTAAATAAGTTTTCGTTGTATGATAAAAAATGTTGTCACTATAAATGCTTATGCAAAATCTGTTGTGTATAAATAAAAAAAAAATTAATATTTTCCGATGTTTTTACTGTGAGTACAATAAAACCCATACTTTGTGTAACTAGCTCGCTCTAGAAAATAATGGATCATTATTTACTCATTTCCCTTAAGGGGAGTGGTCACTTTTACGTACCTTTAAAAGTATCATTTTTAAACCTATGTTTGATTGTATGTACTACTCATGATTTTTGCTTGATTTACATGAAATTTTTTGAGTAACTGCCTATAATATTGTTTATTATAGATGCAATTTTTCAAGGTAATTAATAAAATGACTTTTTATGCATAAAAAGTGAATATTTTTTTTTTAAATCGAGCATTTTGCAGTCAACTACTGTGCGCATTCTGTCAAAATAAATTATTAAGGTACATTAATAATTTTTAACTATATGTGATTACAATACTTCAGGCAACAATGTAAAGAAACATTATTCTAAAATATATTAAAACATTTTAGTACGTGCTATTTTTAATTAGAAATTTCAAAAATGACTGAGTAAAAGCTTATAAAAAAATTCTTTAAAAAATTAAAATATATTAAGGTTCAAAAATTTTGGTGGTTTTTGTTGTCTAAAGTGTTGTAATCACATATAGTAAGCAATTATTAATGTAACTTAATAATTTATTTTGATAGAATGCGCACAGTAGTTGACTGCAAAATGCTCGATTTTAAAAATATATTCACTTTTTATGCATAAAAAATCATTTTATTTTTTTATAAATTACCTTGAAATATTGCATATATAATAAACAGTATTATAGGCAGTTACTCAAAAAAATTCTTGTAAATCAAGCAAAAATCATGAGTAGTACATACAATCCAGCATAGGTCTAAAAATGATACTTTTAAAGGTACGTAAATGTGACCACTCCCCTTTTAAGGAGGGAGATCACCTTAAACCTTCAAAAAAACTCAATTTTTTATTATGATTTAATTTTGAAGAGTGGGATATAAGGAATCTTATGAAAAAAATTTAAGTCGATACTACAATTAGAACCAAATTTATGGCCAAATGTATAAAGCTAATAGTAAAGTAATTTATAGAAAATTTGGTACTTACGTATTATAGCTGAAACTTTTTGGTTTGGCGAAAAAACGGCAATAAAGCGGTAATTATGCACCCCATCCTTGTTGATAGTATTGTTTTTGCCATTCATTGCTTTTCGCTCCCGTTTTAAGTTTCGTTTTGAAGATTTTCTTTATTTTTTTAGGTTATGAAAGTTATTTGACAAAGATCTTTTATAAAAGAAGTTTGACGAGAAATATGACAGTGTAATACCTCAACTTCGAAAAAGATAACTTTTATAAAAGTTGGGCTCTTCGTCAAAGTTTTATAAAAGATTTCGGTGCCCGGATTTTATAAACAACATTTCGAGCAAACGAATGTTAAAAAAATACAAATGTGTGGTAACGCGGGAGATAAAGGACAAAATTTCGATTCGAAATAATTTTAGCTCTAATTAAAAATTGCGCACTAATGACAAAACAGAAATACACGAAAAATATTCAAAATGAGTATGTGAAAAACGCAAATCTTTCGACCGAAAACTCTTAGGATGCTGAAATTTTGCATGGTAGTTACTCCTAAGCTCTACATGCCCACTAAGAAATATTTTTTTAACAGTACAAATTTTGAGGGGTTTAAAAGGGGCTTAACCCCCTCCCCCACTGAAAAAAACCCATTGTATCTCTGAAACCATAGGACCCAGGAAGCTAAAATTTCGTATGTTGGTTCCCCTTAAGCCCTAGGTGCCCACTAAAAAATCTTTTTGAAAATAAAAAATTTTAAGAGGGTAAAAAGGGGCTTAACCCCCCTCTAAAAAACTGCATTGTATCTCTGGAACAATAAGGCCTAGGAAGCTGAAATTTTGCATGGTGGTTCCCCTTAAGCCCTAGGTATATACCAATAAATCTTTTGAAGAGCTCGAATTTTAAGGGGTTTAGCCCCCTCCCCCTAAAAAATCCCACTGTATCTCTGGAACCGTAGGGCCTAGGAAGCTGAAAATTTTTATGGTACTTCCCCTTAAGCTCTAGGTACACACCAAAAAATCATTTTTAAAAGCTCGAATTTTAAGGGATTTAGCTCCCTTAGGTAGAAATAACTTTTATAAAAGATCTTTTTCAAAGAACTTTGATAGTGTAATAGGGGTATTTTGAGGTTATAGCATTTCTTTTATGTATTACTGTTATAAAAGATACAAATAACTTTTAAAAAATATCTTTGTCAAATAACTTCGATAGTGTAATATAGGCCAAAAGGAAGAAGATGCAGTGTCTTTTTTCCAGATCCGTGGAATTTTGCCCAGTGAGCGTGTATGCCATAACTTTCACAACATGCGTGCCTATTTTAATCGACCAGTAGCTGGAGATGTAATATTAAAGATTTCGGCAAAACAGTCAGAATTGACCATGAAAACTGGTTCTACGGTTCTTGATTGCCATTACTTTAGAATACCGATTGCCAAACTTTAAATACTTGCATTTTCCGTCGAAACCTGTATGCATATCAATTTGTGTCCAATTTGCATCACCCCTTCTTGGCGCGTCGCTTTTTTTTTTTTGTCTAAAAGTGTATTCCTATTTTGTCTTTAATATGAAATTTTTAATTAGATCTAAAATTATCTATAGCGAAATCTTGTTCTTCAGCTGCTTATTTTTTTTTTACTTTTCCATATGTTTTCCAAATACTTTTTTAAACATGCTGCTGCTCAAAATGTTGATGCATGTTTAATAAGTGCTTTCGTATATTTCATACACGTGCTTTGCCACAGATTACACGAGTGCCATGAATTATGTCAATTTGTTCATTTAATTTCAATTAACTTAAGGCAGTAAGGAGAAGTAAGGTGGGGTCATTTCTCATAAGGAGTTCATCGCAGAATTTAACGACAGTGATCCGAATTTAAATACGAGTTTTGGATATTTCATTTTTATTTTGGGATTTAAAACCACTTTACAACCTCCTAAAAAGTTGCTTTTTAAACATCTTTCTTGGCCAGCACCTAGAGACTAAGAGGAACCGCCATGCTAAATTTCAACTTCTTAGGCCTTATTGTTCCAGAGATACAGTGAGATATTTTTTTTGGGGGTTGGGACTAAACCCCTTAAAATTTCAATGTAAAAAATATTTATTGGTGTGCACCTAGGGCTCGAGGGAAACCAGCCAACAAAAATTTCAGCTTCCCAGGCCTTATGGTTCCAGAGATACAGTGGGTTTATTTATTTATTTATTTTTTTTTTTTGGGGGGGGGGGCTCAACCCTTTAAAATTTGAATTAAAAAAGAAAAAAATTATTGGTGTGCACCTAGGGTTTAAGGGAAACCAACCAACCAAATTTCAGCTTCCCAGGCTTTATGGTTCCAGAGATACAGTGGGTTTATTTATTTATTTTTTTCTGGGGGGGGGGCTAAACCCCTAAAAATTTGAAGTAAAAAAATTATTGGTGAACACGTAGGGCTTAAGGGAAACCAACGAAACAAATTTCAGCTTCCCAAGCCTTATGGTTCCAGAGATACAGTGTTTTTTTTTTTTTTTTTTTTGGAGGGGGGGGCTATACCTCTTAAAATTTGAAGAAACAAAAAAAAAAGATTTACTGGAGTGCACCTAGGGTTTAAGGGAAACCAACCAACCAAATTTCAGCTTCCCAGATTTTTTTTTTTTGGGGGGGGGAGGGAGGGGGGCTAGCTAAACCCCTTAAAATTTGAACTAAAAAAATTATTGGTGTGCACCTAGGGCTTAAGGGAAACAAACCAAACAAATTTCAGCTTCACAGGCCTTATGGTTCCAGTGATACAGTGGGTTTTTTTTTTTTGGGGGGGGGGGGGGGGCGGATAAACCCTTAAAATTCGAACTTTAAAAAAAAAAGATTTATTGGTGTGCACCTAGGGTTTAAGGGGAACCACCATTCAAAATTTCAACTTCCCGGACCCTTTTGTTCAAGAGATACATTGGATGTATTTTAATGGGGGAGGGGGTTTAAGCCCCTTTTAACACCCTTAAAATTTGCAATTTTTAAAAAATATTTTTAGTGAGAACGTAAGACTTAGAGTAACCACCATGCAAAATTTTAGCATCATAAGACTTAAGCTTCGAAAGTTTTTCGTTTGTTTTAACATACTCATTTTGGATATTTTTCACGCATTTCTGTTTTGTCATTAGTACGCAATTTTTAATTTAAGCTAAAATTATTTATAATCGAAATCTTGTTCTTCATCTGACACGTTTTCAACACATTTGTAATTTTTAAACATGCTATTGCTGGAAATGTTGTTTATAACTTGCGGTCAGAAAATAGGTTGCCACTGTGAAATTGGGTGTTGGCGGGCGGATATTGCGCCAAGGGTAAAAAGCTGCCAAGTTTCAGCTATAATACGTAAGTACCGAAAAGGGTAAACTTTAAATTGTTTTTTTTTAAACTCATTTTGAAACTTGTGAACACTATTTCTTCAAAACTAATCATCACAAATTGCTAAAACTTTTTGTATACATGCATATCTTGCATGTTTCTACAATTTCTACCTACATTAAGGTATTTTGTTGCAGAAAATTTTTTTAAAAATTTATATTTTTTTGTACATTACAATACATTTGCCTGAAAAAAATATTTTTATGCTAAATATGGTAACTATTTTAGGTGCAGATTAAATTATAACCTATGGATAAAATATATACAAATAATTTAATATAAATCTCTTTTAGTTTTAAAAAATACTCTGCACATTGCATTGATCTAAGATTCACAATTCATAAAACATTTTTTACTTAAAATAATTTATAATAATCTCCCAACAATTCTGGTTTTTTTTTGTAATAGATAAAACTTTGTACAATTCACCTTTAAAAATTGGTTCAAATTAATTACAAATTAACTGTTTAACAACACATTAAGCTGGGTAGTAAAATCAGTGTATTTTTGTGCATGCAAAGGTGATCTCCCCCTTAAGAATTTTAATGAATTTTAGCAAAAAAGGCAGTTCAAATAAACATTTTGAATGAAGATAAACAATTGTTAAGTTGAATAAATAAATTCATATTAAAAATGCACTTTAAAAAAAAACTTATTTCTTTTGAAAAATACGAAAAATCCATATTAAAGCCTATGGTTTCCGTGTTATAGCGGCAACAGATCAGGCGCTCACGCCATCTAGTGGCGGCGACCAAATCGGAGACACATTTTTAACACTAGCTTCCCCTCCTTCTGTAGCTTCATGGTTCACACAGAGAGACAATTTCGCGTCAACAAGTCTGCGGCTTTTTCGGTGGTAAAGCAAACCGCTGAGTTGCTATTAAATGAAACAGCAATAAATAAAGACAGATGCCTGTTTTGTGAGAATGAACATCCTTTATACGATTGCAAATTGTTCAGCAATAAAAATATGAAAGAAAAAAAAGAATTCCTGCTTAAAAGGGGAATTTGTATTTCGTGTTTGAAGCTAGGTCATCGGGTAAAATCTTGCAAGTCGTATGTTAAATGTAAGAGTTGTTTTAGAAGACATTTTGCTGTCATGTGCCCCGAGACGACAAAAGAAATTCAAGCAGAAAAAGGTGATGTTTCTTTTAAAGGAATTTCTGCAATTAGCGATCATGCTTTATCAAATAAAACTCGTCGACAAAACGTTGTGTTACAGACTGTTATTGGTTCGTCTGCTTAATAAAAACAATAATGAACAGATATTCATTACAGCTCTGTACGATTCGGGATCACAATTCAGTTATCTCTCTACAAATATAATTAAAAAGATGGGTTACGTAGCGACAGGTCACGAAAAGATGCATCATAGCCTATTTGGTGGGCTAGAAGAAGTTCGAAAACATTGTAAATACAAAATTCACCTGAGTAACTTATCCGGAAATTATTGTTGCAATTTTGATGTGTATGATCAAGATAAAATTTGTACAGAGGTCCCTAAGATCAGAAATGGTCCGTGGATTAGCGACGCTGAAAAAAGGGGAATAAACTTTTCTGACCTCTCTTGTAACGATAAATTAGAGAATGAAGAAATCAATTTGTTCTTAGGGGCTGACGTATGTGGAAAACTCTTAACTGGGAATATCATAGAGTTAGAATGTGGTGTTATCGCAATCGAAACAAGACTGGGATGGTCGCTGATCGGTAAAACACCCGTTGAAAGTGAACCTACTAGGAATGAAACCATATCAGCATTATCTTTACTTTCAACAGAAAGAAAGCTTTCTGATTTATGGGAGTTAGATGTAATAGGTATTAAAGAGCCCTCCGAAAAACAAACAAAAGCCGAGATGGAAGCAGAAACTAAAACACATTTTAATAACACAGTTGAGAGGGAATCTGATGGCCGCTACACAATATCTTTGCCATGGGTGCGGGAGCGAACTCCTTTCTCACTAATGCCAGAAACTCAGAGCAACGAGTTACACAAGGAAGAAGTTGTTTCTCTGTTAGGTCTTAAATGGAACGTTAGAAATGATACATTGAGCTGTGACCTGAAAATTATTAACGTTATTTTCGATGGTCAAATAAATAAACGGCTAATTTTGTCTACAGCAAACCAGATCTACGATCCTCAAGGTTTTTTAACTCCAGTAACATTCATGCCAAATATACTGTTACAAGAATGCTGGAAACTTAAGATTGGTTGGGATGCCGAACTTCCTAAAACGATCTCCAAGAAATTCGCAGATTGGGCATACCGATTAAAACCGATAACCAGACAATTTCCCAGCTCATCCGGGACTTTATGTAACGACGATTAGAACTGTTTTGATCGCCAAGCATGATAGACGTCTCAGTCAGAGATGAGAAACTTCAGGTAATTAATATTCAATGTTTGTAAATAGTTAGCCTAGAAATTGTATATATTTTAATGTCCGTAATGTAATGTAAAGTATCTAACCAAGGAAAATATAATAATATTCATTCTTAGTGTTGTTTTAGTGTGGCTTCAGTTTTCATATTCATTAAGAATAAGATAGCAACTTGATGTACATAATAACCAGCATCAAAAAAGAACCACGTGGGAACAAGTTAAGAAGCCTTATTTGATATTCAATTAAAGTAAACAATTGGATAAAAGAATATTCAGATCCCACACTCTGTGGGCGTCATATCGCTTGGTTTTGTTTACAGTGTAGGCGTTCTCTTTCTGTGGTCATGGGGAAAATGGCTGTTCGAAATTCATAAACAGAGTTTCGTTTATTTATAGCAAATGTTTAAGGGCTATTCTTCTTTGAAATGAATATGTATTTTATTTACGGTACTTTCAACAATGGACAACTTTGTGCTGTAAGTATAATGTCATCTATGGATGAAACACTCTTGTGATCTGAGAAGCTAATTTTATAAGAAATAATACAGGGTGTTTCATATTGAATGGGACAAAAAGAATAGTATAGTACAAATTCTGTAATTGATTTATTTAGCCGAAACAAATTAATTCTGAAACTACAATTATACAAGTTTTATTTGGCAACAGCGAAAAATCTTCTGGTTACGAAATCGCCACTAGAGACACTGCTAATCGAAATGGCACCATCCGTGCAAGAGAATGCATACTGTGTATTGGAATACGCCAAAATATTTTCTTTTATCGTTCCCTCAGCTCGAGGAGGCGGTTCCCGGCTCCATTCTGCAGCAAGACGGTGCTCTACCACATTGGCATATAAACGTACGTCAGTACCTGAACAATAGTCTACCTCATTGCTGGATTGGCCGTGCTGGGTCAAACGATATGCCATTGCTTTGTTGGCCACTGAGATCACCAGATATAAGCCTTCGTGATTTTTTCCTATGGGGTTTTGTTAAAGACAAAGTGTTCGTACTTCCAATTCCCAAGGACTTACAGCAACTGAGGCAGCGGATAACTGAGGTGCTCGAATCATTAACAAAGGATATTCTATCACGGGTGTGGAAAGAACTAACATACCGCATAGATCAGAGGTGGGGAACCTTTTTACCATTAGAGGTCACATGAAAATTAGGTAGTAATAAAGGAGGCCGCATAAGTTGATGTACCTATAAATGCGACTTTTCTGAAATTATTATAGTTAGATATAGTTTCAGGGCCGCCCAGACGGGGGCGGGGCAACTGGGGCACTTTGCCCCGGGCCCCCAACTGCGGAGGGGCCCCAAAAAATTTAAAAAAATTAATTTATTAGATTTCCTTCGAATGAAAATTCTGAAACCTGTACCGTACTTCAAAATTAAAAATAATCTCCTACAAAAAGGGCCCCCCCCCCTAAAAAATAAAAAAAAAATTATTCGATTAATCAGATTTCTTTTACTACAAAATAGTCTTCTGAAAAATAGTCTTGGGGCCCCCAACAGAAGTTTGCCCCAGGCCCCATAAAGTCTCAGGGCGGCCCTGTATAGTTTTAACAATTTGGTGCATTATATAGAAAAATAACAAAAAAAATTAAGTCCTTATTTATTTATTATTTGACATAAAAAGTTACAATATAACATATTTTAGTATTCATATAAGGATAAAAACTTGTTATAACATTAATCATTAATTATTATCTTTTTTTTGCAGATATAATAATACGTTTTAACGTACATGGAGTCAGTCACAACAACAATAGCAAGAACATATTATTTTGTGTAGAGATCATATAACATGTCTGGTAGTATTGAAAAAAACTCTGAGCATTAAATTACATATAAAGTGTAGTTAAAATATCATACAATCAAGGTAAACGAAGCTCATTTGGATAAATATATAATTGTAGCGACTTTAGACAACAATTTCAAAATGTCAACTTTATTTTGGCCGACACTGTACATACATTCATGCCGTTCTTTATTTAATTCTATTGATTTGGAAATTGTTGTAATCTATATAATTAAATATTAATTAATACAAGTACTACCTTTTATGAAGGCCGCACGTTCCCCACCTCTGGTATAGATATTTGTCGTGTCACCAGAGGGGCACATATAGAACATCTATACAAACTTAGATAACTATAGTTTCCCTATAAATTTGATTTATCAAAATAAAGCAATTACAGCGTTCACAGGTAGGCTTTCTTTTTGTCCCATTCAATATGAAACACACTTTATTTTGTTTCAAAAACCATAAAATGTGTTTTATTTGTAATCGTTATAGCTTTTTATGTAATTCTTTTCAAACGTGCTTTTCAAGTTATGTACCTAAATGCAACAGTACTGTTCAGTTTAATCTAAGGAAATAAATTTGTAAATTTTATTTTGTTGAATAATGAACATCATTAGATAATTTAAAAATAATTAAAGAATCTTGAAATTTATAATATTTATTAAAAATAAAGCATTCATTTTTGATTTTGAAAATGCTTGAGTTTTCGTTCGCAGAGGGCAATTAGAAATAAATAACTCCACCAGTAAAATTATAAAATAAAAAACGACAAAAAAAATATCCTAAAAAAATTGGGTTTATTTTAAAGTGACCGTACAAAGATATATCGAAGAATTTCTCACTTCCTAAAAGGTCATTTGAATCGCGCACAACCCCATCAGATCGCCATTTTGTCCTCACTTTTATGACTTTCAAAGATGGTAATTCACAGATCTAGTGATCATCAGTGATGCAACAGATTATTGATTGGTGGAATTTATGAAGCAATGTACAGGAAGATAAGCAAAATGACTTGAATCTGGCAAATGTGATATCGTTAAGATAGAGTAAAGACACAGAGGGAACAGGAAATGACTGCAATATATCAGTGTAAATAATGGAAGGGATACGACCCACATGTATAAGTGTTCTTTACATTATTTTTAAATATCAGACAACTAAAATAAACCATTTTTTTGCCTGGTGTTCTCTAATATCAGCCATGTTAGAAAATAACTATTTATAACTAGCAGAAATAAGTATTGAATATTAATTAAAATCTTTAAAATTGTGTTATGATATAGTCACACGCCTTCCAATTTCCTCAGAATTTAAATAACTTATCACTTAAATACGTAAATCCCTTTTGCTAGTTTTAAAATTAAATATACTCGACTTGTAATTTTTAAGCATGTTAAGAGTTCAATAAATAGAAAAAAATCACTTAATTTGTACTACAATGAAATTATGCAAAGTATAAAAATTAGATAAGTTTAAAATATCGAGCATTATCATTAAAAATGGCTATAATAATCATCGGTCTTTTACAGATGAAGTCAAAGTGAGATATTTTTAAAAATCAAAAAGTCATTAAATATGTCGAAGACTAAAACACTGGAATTGTAATAACGTACAAATTGATATGAGACGTATAATATGTCTTGTAATCTAAAACCCGTAATATTAAAGATACAGTTTATTTTCCTAGTTTATGTGACATAGATTTGGTAAATGTAATTAAAGTTTCATCATGTACGTGCGATACCTTATCATTGATGTTTCTATGGGTTATGGCATGGTCTTGAAAAAAACTTTTCAAATTTCCTTAGTATTCAGTTCAATAAAAAGTTAGTCATAAGTTTACCAGAGCTGTGCAGTTTTGAAAGGAATTAAAGGTACTCCACTTAAGGCTCAATCAGACTTTATATAGCTGTGTTTGCTGTGCAAAGGGTGTTAACTCTAAATGGGCTAAAATGAGTCATGAAATCCCAGGCATGTTTTGAAAATCAAGGGCTACTGGAGAGTACAGAAAGCTACGACCAATTTCACTCCTAAATATATTTATTCATCAGGGAAAATTTTGGATATGTGAAACAAAAACACAAACATGGTCGTGTTAATGGGGTTCATGTCCAAATCAAGGACTTAACAATCTTAACTCAACAAAAATAAAATTAGAAAAATTTACTTTAAAAATGTTAAAGATTAAACTTAAAAAAACTGATTTCACAAAAGACTTTTCTTTTCAATTTCCTTTTCTCAAAACTACGATTTTGGACTTGACACTCTTTATATATATATATATATATATATATATATATATATATATATATATATATATATATATATATATATATATAATTTATTTTGCAAATAGATTATTTAAATATTAAACTATTGATTTTATAATTTTATCATTCTTTATTTTGTTGATTTTTTTACTACTATCGACGTATTCGCTTTTATTTAATTAATGTTTAAAAAAGATGTAACAATTGTTAAAAGTTATGACAGCAGTAAGTCCTTCTACGAGCATAATTTTAACAATAGTTCTTTCAGCCGAATATATTTATCCCCAGAATCGCTATTTCCGCCACGTCTCAAATGCACATAATACAGCAAACGGGTAAAATGATTTTACTCTTTGAAAGAGGCTCGCTGCCTTGACTATATTTCATATGCAAGAAGATTTTAGAAAGTTTCCTTATATTCAAACGAAAATGTTTCTCTTTATTATATCAGTCAATAGTAATACATGCTAGCGTGATTTTAAATTTCCTAAATAGGCGCTTTCCGTTACGCTTCGGCAAATATTTACGCTGCATGTAGTATGTTTGAGGCATTCACACCTTCCGTGGTTTGGAATTTCTGTCATAAAGTGTATTTTCAGGTAAAGAAGTTTGCCAAAAATTTCTCTTATTTAATGAATTTTTTTTTTCAGGTTATTCTAAATACGCGAGGGATGTCTACTCTTTTTATTGATGAAACAAAATATTTCAGGCTTTTGGTTGAGTTATTGAATCCCAGGCATGTTTTGGAAATCAAGGGCTACTGCAGGGTACAGAAAGCTACGTCCAAATTCACTCCTAAATGCCACATGCTACGTCCAAATTCACTCCTAAATGCCACATACTATGGATAAATGGCATACCCATTTATCCATAGTATGTGGCAGTTTATGAAGACGGGTAATGATCGAGCTGATTATTTTGCTAAATAGGGATGTAGGTTATCACAATCTGTGTACTATTTCCCTTATCTTCGATTTTACCCCGATAGACAAAAAAATTCAAGGAAGTAGTTGGCAATTTACATAAACTGTAGCCCGCGGGTAAGACTTAGATTGAACTTCTGTCTTCCCCTATCCCCCAGGACCTCCGAAGACGCATTACTGTTGCAAATTTTAAAATTGTTACACTGCATGATTTTTTACGTGGACACCTACATCGCATCTGCGTTGTGTCGTCTCCTGACTGCCCCCTTTGCTCTTCTGGGAATCTTAAGGACTCCAACCACCTTTTAAAGTTTTCCTCTGTTCCAGACAAGCACTTTTCAGTCGCATTTTTTTTACAATAGAGCCCACCTCTACTGGGCGGGGGTGTGGAGAATTGTGGTCACTGGACTTTCCCCAGACGCAAGAACACAAAGTTTCTGGAGGTAGACCAACACCAAAAAAAAAGTAAAAATCCATATGTATCTGACATACGTACATTATCATCAATGGATAGTTAAGAATTCGTGATGAGTAAAGTATAACAATGACAATGTGGTTGATGTGGCTTGACGTGACTGTAGAAAATATTTATTTAAAAATTAAACCTTCTTAGGGATTTTTTAATCAGCTAACTCTTCCTTTCGTACTCTACTACTACCATAAATAACGATTACAATTGTGGCCGTGGTGGCCCAGTTGACAAGAGCAGCGGGCCAGAGGTCTAAGCATCCCTGGTTCGATGTTCGTCGCCGCAAATCCGCCACCGTGTTCACTAATGCTGGCCGGGGCACGTAAAATAAGTCGTGGCTGCAATGTCCTCCAAGTTCTCAAATTTAGCTCTGGAGGTGTGGGGGTCAAGTGTTCCGGTCTCGTCACTTGACTCGGTTCAAAATTACGGAATCGGTCCTTTAACCAAGTCGGACTCCGACCCTTGTGGTGCTAATTCAAAAGAAGGAGCCGCCCTTTTCAGCCCAACTACCTATTAAGACCTGATGAATGGAACCTCCAACCAGGGGGGCATTAGCAACAACAACAACGATTACAATTTTATAATTCAATACTTTACTTGAGGCCTCCTGTTGTCACATAATAGGACTAATAGCAGCCAGCATGAATCCTGAGTCAAGTTAACATAATTCAGGACTTCTGGAAGAGCAGTGGGAACTACAGTACATGGGCCGGGCCCTCCACTGTAGGATGATATAGCAATGCATAAAACTTCAGTGATCAGTTAAAAAAAACTAAAGTAGGTAAGAAAATAAAAAGTGGGGGAAACACAAAGCTTCGATAGTTCAAGTAAAATTAAAAATGGAATAAAATAAAAACAATTAAGTCGGAGCGAAGCTCCAAGCACGAACTTGGTCACAGGGACCAAAGGGAAATAACTAGCAATAAAGAGGGAAGTTGGGGAAGTGAAACTGATCAGATCCTGGAGCGGTTTCAGGAATGAATCAGAAAGCGAGATGACGAACCATGAAAAGAGCAAACAATTAAAAGTTACAAGCAAGAATAGCACAGGACCGTTTCTTGTTAGCTGGGTCAGCAGGGCCGTAATCGGCAAGATTTTTTTATACAATCATTTGGTAAATTTTTTTGAAAGTTACTAGCAAGATTTTCAAGTTAACATCATGAACATTTCTAGTTCACCATAGCTCATGGCAGTATATCCAAACAAATAAATCTGGTTTTCATATTGTTCAGTTCTTAACTGGTTCGAAAAGGTTGGGTTTAATTCACGTGGACTGTAAAACCTTGTTTAATATAAACACTCACTAAAACAAGCGTAATTTTAATAACATTTAAAATTTCCTGCACTACAACACAATAAAATAGAATTGAAACAACCAGCGTTTCGTCTCTAGGATAAAATCACACTGAACCCCTTTGAACATCAACTCCACACACACACATTCAACATGGCAGAAAGCACATACTGATTTCTCAAAAATCTACACATCAGCTGTAACGAACACATACTCTAGTTCTGTGTCGCCATCTACATTAAGAAATACAAAACAATTGCATTAAAACACAACACATATAATCTTTAACGAAAATGGTATTTTAAAGAAAAAGAAATGTCAGATTGAAACTTCCTGTATGAACTTAATATTTGAAGGATCTTTTGCAGTTTCAAATTCATTTGGTAAAGTCACCATTTCTCCAATTATTGAGAAACCATATGCAATGTATACTACCTCATTCATGTTCCCTTGTGGGAAGTTTCGAAATAGCAGCAATTGACACCGGACCAGTGTAAGGTCTTTTTTTCCTTGTTTTTCAACCAATTAGCACTTTGTCATGAGAAAATTCTTCCATCCGCACAGTGCTTTTCTTTTCTTATTTATTATGGAAGCACAATATAGGAGGGCAAAACCTACTTCCAATGAGGGGAAAGCACAAAAACATCCATACCCTAGACGAGATTGAGTCCCCAGCACACTTTGTATTGTGTAGCGTCGCGAGCTTCCTATGTGGGTAGGAGAAGCCAACACTGCAAATAAATAATACGAATGGGAAATGTGTGAGTGTAAAGAATCTACTTTGTCCGAATTTTCATATTTTATTCAGTGTAAGAGGGTAGTGAAAAAGGGCTGTAAATATGTAGGATATGTAACTCAACTAGGTCATCACGTTTCGAATGTCAATGTGACATACCTTTTATAGGCACAAATAGTTCGAATGATCTAAAAATACAGTATCATTTTTAAAATGATACTGTATTTTTAGATCATTCGAACTATTAATATTAAAAAAAAAATTTCGTATTCAAAAAAAAAAAAAAATACAGTTGGCTCTCTGTTTAACGACTTTCAAGGGACCGTGAAAAATCGTCCTTAAATAGAGATCGCCCTTAAACAGAATTTGTGAAAAAGTAACATTTCCCATAACGTCGGAGGGGCCGGAACTGGGAAATATTGTCTTTAAATAGAGATCGCCGTTAAGTAGAGCGTCGTTAAACAGAGAGCCAACTGTTAAGTTTACAGATACTCCCGTAATTTAACCCTTTGAGGGGCGCCGTTTGCACAGGGCAAACGCTTAAACCTAGTCTTTTTTTTCACTTGCATTCAATGTATTCCAGTTAAACGAGCAGAAAAATGGTTAGTACTGCCATCTGTTATCAGATTAAAGAAGTAAAAACATTTTGAAACCTTTCGCTGGAAAATTTTCCAAGATTTTTTAGGTTAAAAAAAAATCGGGAAAAAAATTGGCCCCTGCAAACGGGGAAGGTTGTTGCCCATGAAAGGGTTTTAAATGCAGCTTTAAATTTTAGAACTGAATTAAAAAGAATGAACATTGAACAGAATGAAAGAAATTCAGTTCATAATCTGGTATTTGTACAAGCTACTCATTCATATCCACCATGTTGAAAAGCTCAAAAGGTTTTCTGGCATTAGATTTTTCTAAAGTAATGTTATCTATCAATGTATTAAATAAAAATGTTTGCTATCATTATTTTGAGTACTTTGACAAATATAACATCTGGCAATATGTCCGTTCTATTTAAACATCTTACATAAATTCTTTAAAAAATAATTACAAAAAAAACATTAAAATCACCATCATGCTATCTTAAAGTGGAAAAATACGGGTCCACTTTTTAACAGATTTTCCTAAAACCTATGTAAGGAAAAACTTTACTTCAGCTTCGCTGAATAAAACAACAGCATTTAATCATTTTTGCAGTGAAGTACTCTTTTGAAGCGTACGTGGCACTAATTACCGAAACTTAGCTGTTGCATTTCTGCCGTTCAGCGACTTTTTTTCTACAAATATAACGTGTATTTTTACTGCCCTGAAGAACACGCTATCATATCATGGGAAAGCAGAAAGATGTGCCTGAAATCAATAAACAGCTTTATAAACCTCGTATCACACAAATTACAAAATAGCGTGCCGCCTTCGGATCTCTTCTTTGGTCTTAAGAAGTTTACTGATAACAGTTGTGTAATTGCAAAGGAAAATTGTATACATCACCTCCCAAGATGGATGTTGTTAGATCTAAAGCACTAATTCTCGAGGACTCAGAAGTGCAGACATCTATAAAGTAATAATGACGAATTAATGCCTCTTTAGCGTATTAGGCAGGAATGAAGTGTTTCAAAAGTGAGGGCATTTGAGGTTGTAATTTGCAGATTGAAAGCATGTTATAAATTTTCCCGAAATAAATTATGTTTCTAAGTATCACTTAAACAGTGATAGACCTAATTTCTACCGGTCGTTTCTTAAATATGACATAATTTTATTTTGACAAATATCTTTGGGGTCTTAGGTTATTGCTGGCATACAGAGCGGTTCAGCTGTTTGCATCGAGAGCAGTTATGTTATTGAAGAAGACTTTACTTGTTAAAACACGGAGTTTGACCTTTTCACCAGAACAGCAATTTATGCACCTGGACCAAGTTGTAATAGAGTGGAATCTCCAGCCGAATCCAAAGGATCTTGTAACATTTAGAAAACAAAGTCACATTTAGTACAGCGGGATGCAGTTTAATTAAATGTAACTGAGGTGAAATAACAATAAAAGTTACAAATATTATATACCGAAACAATATATATATATATATATATATATATATATGTATACACTCTTAGACAAGAAAAAACGACACTCAAAGAAGGGGTATTACGAATTGGACACAAATTGATATGCAAGCAGGTTTCGACGGAAAATGAAAAATTTTAAAGTTTTGCGGTGAATGAATGAACATGTGATGCTGCAGCGCATCTTAAGTCCGCAACTGGCAGGATATTAAAGAGGAGAAATTTCGATCTCAGTTTATAAATTCTTTGCGAATTTCATTCCGTGTATTCAGGTAGACAGTAACTATGCCTCGCATACAGGAGCGCGATCAATATGCGCAGATGTCAGCATTTGAGAGAGGACGTGAAGTTGGGCTCAAAGAAGCCGGTTGGTGTATTCGGCGGTGAGAGCGGCACTCACAGCCCCAGATTCATCACTACCATCGATCGTACGTGTAACTGGTGCTTCAGTGATCGCAAGGACCCTTCATAGGGGGCTCAGAGAAAGGGAGCTGAGCTCACGGCGCCCCTTTGCTCCAACTAACATTGACCTCTGTACACCAACAAGCCCGTTTGCACTGGTGTCGGGTACATTCGACCTGGAATGCCACTGACTGGAGAAGAGGTGTCTTCAGTGATGAGTCCCACTTCGAACTTAACCCCGATGACCAGCGAACACGTGTCTGGAGACGCCCCGGACAGCGGTGGGATACCAACCTGACTGTCTTCCGCCATACGGGCTGACAACCAGGAGTGATGGCCTGGGGTGCCATTTCATTTCATAACAGGACCCCTTTGGTTGTCATCTGCGGCACCTCTACAGCACAGCGGTACGGCGACGATATTCTATGCCTTGTTGTGTTGCTCTTCATATCACGCCATACTGGGCTTACATTTCAGCCAGATAATGCCCGCCCGCATACGGCGAGAGTTTCTACTGCTTGTCTTCGTGCTTGCCCAACACTACCTTGGCCATCAAGGCCGTCGGGTCTCTCCCCCATTGAGCATATTTGAAGCATTATGGGCAGGGCCCTCCAACCAGCTCGGGATTTTGACGATCTAACGCGCCAATTGGACAGAATTTGGCACGATATTCCGCAGGAGGACATCCACCTCCTCAATCAATCAATGCCAGGCCGAATAACCGTTTGCATAATGGTCAGAGGCGGACCAACGCGTTATTGACTTTTCACTTTGTGAAACTCTTACTCTTGAATAAATTTCTCCAATTTTTCTAAAATTCTAATCATTTGTTTTTCTGTACATGAAAACCCCTTCTACCGATTTTCGTCCCCTTCTTAGTGCGTCGTGTTTTTTTTTTTGTCTGTCTAAGAATGTATATACAGCGCCTAAATCAGTTTTCTTAAAGATGACTTTATTTGCGTACGTCTCTTTAAAAAAAATATTATTTTCAATATAAGAATTAACCAAGTCTGTCCGGTGCTTTAAAAGTGTTTTCTTAACCATTGTACAGACATGGGAACTTTTTACATTGAAAATAATATTTTTTTAAGAGACATAAGCAAAAAAAGTCATCTTGTAGAAAACTGACTTAGGCACTTCTTGTACCAAGCCACAGATAAATAAATAAATTATATATATATATATATATATATATATATATATATATATATATATAATCAGTCTTTCAAACTGTTTACACTAAAAATTATTATTATTTCGCTCTACTCGGTGCAGATTAATGAATTGGAAACTCGACTGGTGGGGGTAAGTCTAAAATAAACGTGAGCCAGTATTTTTTGCGGAGTAATTTATATATTCATTTATGCGAATATTTTAGAACGGACTCTACTTACATATTTTATCACTTCGCTGCAGCTAATGAAAGTATAAGTATAAAATCGATCTTGTCTAGGTTATTTCGAGAAGCAGTTAATACTTTAAGGATACTCTTCACTACCTTATTTATTGGTTGGGTGAGTTTATAGATTTTTTACTCTCGTAGTTAGTATAATGAGTCTTGCACTTTTAAATTCCCTTGAGAAATATTAAAGTTCAGATCTGTTGCTGATGTACGTGGTCTTGTTTGGGGGGGGGGTAAAAAAAACTGGATTCATCCCATACTGCATGAAGCGGTATATTATTCTCGGTTAAGTTTAACATGTAAGAAAAATAAAGTTAATTATATTGTGGTAGATGCAAGTGCTTAACAAGTTTTAAATAAACTTTTTTTATTTTGCTCTGTAAGCGAAAATGCAAAATAATGACCGCATTAATATGCAGGTTTTTGTTGCTGTGTGTTTTTGTATAATTAGTTTTTACCTAAACGGCTTCCAGCATTATATATATTTTAGTTATATAATTCATGCGCAACGTAACGTGGCAACACACGTGACTTAATGCTCCCTTCATGTATGCGAAAAATGCTAAGAAATCATTCCGAAGGCAGGGATTTTTAATTGAAATATATTACTTATTATAGAATATTTTTGTGAGATTATGGATTTGGAATTTAGGTAATGTCCGGAACTTCCCTAAATAGTAACAAAAGCATGGAAAATAACATGAATTTGCATCTTTTTTGGCTCTTTTCGCCTCGAAAGAGAATACTATTTTGCCCGAGATCATAAATACCTTCATATCTCTTTGCTGTGCACTAAACCCTATTGGTTACGCTCACCTAAATGTTAACGTATGTAGAAAATTTGTGTACTAGTCACATCTACATAAATGATGATAATCAAATAAAAATGGTATATAGCCTGAATATTAATATAGCTTGAACTTTTCTGCACTTTGCAACAAGATTCATTGTATAAATTTCATCCATTAAAGGAATTTATGAGCGTTTAAACTTTAACAGGTTTTTCCCCAAATAATTTACACTTTAAAGTATTATTTACATTTAAAAAAATAACGAAAAATGTCCCAAGGTGTAAAATTTATTTCTCCATTACAGAGTACAATTTAAAAAAAAAAAATCCAATCGAATTCGGCAATCCTTGGACAGATTTTCTCCATAGGTTAACATTGAGGTGAGCGTATCCAATCAGCTTAGTACACAGAAGTTTTAAATTTATCATCTATTGCCAGGGTGCGAGTATTTTATTGTCCAAGTGTCCCAAAATATTGAAAACAAATTTCCTCCAGGGGCTGACGTGCCAGCTAGTTTATTAATAGGAAAAAAAAAACTTGCAATAAAATGTTATAATGCCACCAAACTGCATTAATACACATTCCGCACCCGTCTAAAAGAAACTGTTTCTATAAATAGCTCAGGAAAGTGAACCCTCTGAATACATATTTTTTCTAATATAAGAAAAAAATGGTGGTGACTCGCTAAACCTTTGATTTTCAGTGGAATAATCCATTTTTGTTCTAAATCCGGATGCCTCACCATTTCATAAATGGGCGGTAAACTTTAACAAGTTACTATTATTGCGATAGTTTATCTACATCACTTTCAGGTTTAAATATATTTTAGGATTTTTTTATGGAACAATACATTTGTCATTGGGTAGAAAGGCACATCATAGTAAAAACTGTATTATACACGTTGTGGGCGTGTGCTACTTGAGGAAAAAATTAAATGTACTCGTGGGTAAACAGTTTACTTTAATGAATTCGAAGAATTAACAAATATAAACCATATAAATTATTTTTATAAAGTGTAGTCGAGTTAATAAAAAATCAATTTTAGAAAATATGGAACATAATCTTCAAAACTGCTGTATTAGTTACATTAACATAGTAATTAGTTTAATATAATCTCAAGAATTTGATTTTAATTACTGTCTACCTTCTAATTCTACTAATTTTATTCTTTGGATTTCATAATCAGTAGTTAAACAGGAAATTCTTTGGAGGTACCCCACTGCTCAACTATAAACAGAAAAACCAAAAATTATATCACCATATGGCCTTGAAATCCATAGTAATAACTGTGTTTTATTAATTTTAACAATGTTAACTGTGGTATATTTTCTGTTTATTACCATGCTTTTATTAACTCGCTTTCTTGTTTGTTTGTGTGTTTGTCCAGTATACTTTTCGTCGAAAAAATCCGCAAGGTGGTGCTTCGGTCGAATTCAATGCTTGCACTTTTGCGTAACGGCGTTTGACGATTTTGAAAACAGAATGCATATGAATTTAGTTTGTTTACAAAAATGTGCGAATTTTTTTTTAAATTATAAAAATTAAAGTTTATAAAGTTTGTGGATAGTGGAAACGACTAAAAAGTGATTGAATTAAATAAAAGAAGTGAAAAAGAATAATTAAGTGAAGGTTTGTGCAATTAAGAGAGAATTGTCAAGTTTGTGTGATTCAACAGAAAATTTAAATACGTGGTATATAAAAAGTTCTTTTTATCTTGTAATTATCGTTGTAATGAGTTAGATTCAATGGATATATACAAATGCGTATTGCCTCTGTCGAGGGTGTTAGTTTCTATTTTTATAACAGTAATTTGGATCCCTTGAATAACTGTTATATTACATTGTGTAGTTTTGCTTTTTATCATGTTCAAAATATTGACAGTAATTGTAGGAGGGGAGATAAGGATTCATTACACAATGAATATTATCTCTTTCTAACACCATAACAAGAGCAATGAAATAATTTTCAAAATTTAAAAGTGGTGAAGAAGTAATAGCACGTTATATAAATAATAACTTAATATCCAGGTTTAAATAAATATTTTTCATACAACATTTTAACACTTTCAAAATTAGTGAATAAGAAAAAGCATAGTTTTTGTTTTAATTTTCTTAGTTATACTAACTTTCTTCTCGTTATTTATTAGCCTACATATATGCGAAAGATAATTCGTCAAAGAAAAAAAACTAAACAATAAGCATTGAGAAGATTCTTCTACGGACGGAAAGCTTTCTTCGGAGAAATATTTCAAGTTTTGTTTTAATCACGTAAATATTTTCTGATGTGCAGTGAATTTCTAAATATGCTATCTATTTGTATATTTAAATCCCAGAAATAAAGACATTTTATCAGAATATAAGATGTTTTCTTTTTTTTTACGAATTCGTATATCCTAGGAAATAAGATTTTATCCGCTCAGTATTACGAAGGGAAGCACTTCGTTTCTATCGTTATGTATTTTTTCCTTTGTATTTCTCTCAATCGTCCTTCATGTTCCTTCAAGTTTGATTCATTTCGAAGTTATTTCTGGCACATTCATGTAACTTTTCGTTTCAAAGCTTTTATCTGCAAAACTGCGTCAAATCTCTGAAAATTCTTAAAAGGAATGTTACTACGAAATGCATGTTAAAAGGGAAATTCCTCAAAAAAACGGGTGTATTTTGAAAATAAAAAAATGCTTGTATCTTGAATCGTGTTTGGAAGAAAAAAAATCTAATCTTACGCCAAGTAAACATAAAGAGCATTTTAATCACAAGATTGCATGCATAAAAAGTCTCAACGCTACAGAAAAAAAGTTTATGAAAAAGTTTTAACCGAATTAATATATATATATATATATATATATATATATATATATATTATATATATATATATATATAATGTTTAAACATACTTTTACTCAGTACAGGAAAATCTGTACGTTCTAGCACCATATTTGCATAAATGCGGTACATTTGAAAAGCACAGAAAGAAAGCCAAATATGTTTCGACAAAATCTGGCCAGCATTATCGGCTTAAAGTTTTTATTTTCATTACAGTATGTTCTGGATTATAATTCTGTATCTTATTTCTTCTGAAAAAAAGTTTATAAACCTCGTATATAAACCAGAGCCGCACACTTCCGGCCGAAGCCTAAATGGACGTGATCTGGAAATTTCAGCCAGGAGGCATTAGAAACAGTAACATAGTGTACCAAACTCTTAAAACTTTGCTTTTTACGAGATTAAATTTTAAAATGAAAAAGAAATGTTTTAATTCAATAAATAACAGTTCCTTAATTAAATATATATACATGTATGTATATATATATATATATATATATATATATATATATATATATATATATATATATATATATATATATATATATATATATATATATATATATTTAAGTGCAGCTCAAATGTCGACATATTAATTTAATACAGTATATGCACAGTACATAGATATAGTTAAAATACGATTACTATATTAATATAACCTCCATAATGTACTTTGTAAGCAACTCAGTAAGAGGCAACAGCTAAACCTCTCTAACAATTAATTAATGTTGAACAAATGGATTATTGAAATTTACTGTTGTAAATAACGTATGAAAAGCTCTTTGTGAAAGAAAACTGAAAGAATAAAGGAAATAATGTCCCCTTATACACCCCTAATCTCGATCCCAAAGCTTATTTCATCCGCTTTCATTCCAAATAATTTAAGTAGTAGCGATGAAACACGACCTCTCTTCAAAGGAGTAGTTTGCTGGCAGAAAATCCAGTCAGAATCAATAAGTAAAAAATATCTTCCCTAGAACGAAATCTTAATTTACATCTTTCCTTAATAATACTTGAATAAATTATAATGGCACCTCTTAACATTCAATTTCAATGAATAATAGAAACCAGAAAACTTTAAGAGTTGCTTATTGTGCAGTAAAGATTGTATATATGGATGTAAATGCCTTAATCATAATAGCAATGTGGTACTCTATTGTGCGCATTATAGTAAATAAATCAAGACGGGTTTTTTTGTTTTTGAGACGTACAGTTGAATGGTGTGTATTAATATATAATGTTGAATAACCGTGAATATGTAGGGGATTTTTTTTTTTCGAGTTAATTTCATGCTGGTGTGCTAAAAGCATTCCGGAAGAAATTTAATTTCTTCCGAAATTACATCAAAACTTACTTAAAATTTGATTTACTAAAAGTTACTAATAGTTAGTCAAATATTTAAGTGGAACGAACGTTATTCCTTTAGTTTATTTTGAAATTCCATTCTATATTTCAGAGATCTACGTTTCCTGTTTTTTTTTTATTTCTTAAAATAAAGAACGTCAGGATTTATAGATATAGAAAATTAAAAGACAACCTTTTATAAGGAAAGTAATTTAGCTTATTTATCAGTAATCAAGTTTCTGATGAAAAACCAACTCAAAATTGACCGCAAATTAAAAAAAAAAGAAATAAGAAAACTGGATAATTCAGGGTAACTGCATTTTAAATAGACTATGTTTTTTCTAACGGTCATAAAAAGAAATGGCTAAGATTCCATATATGCGCACTTTCTCGCCAAGATGATTTAGAGCCAATCCTCGCGGTGCGGCTTTTTATTCTCCCCTCATCATAGATCATGACAATGATATGATCATGATATGATGCTACTTAGACATTTTGACATGCAAAGGGCTGGTGTGAACAGAAACAGCGCCAAGGTTGGCATGAAAATTTTCGCTTGGCGAGAGAGTGCGCAAATGCGGAAACTGTTACAAAGAAATAATTTAAATCTTAGTTCAAGTTGGTAAAATGCTTCAGAGATGAATAGAAAGGAAATAAGCTTTCTGCATGTATTTGTACACGCAGAATGTCAACTATAGATATAATGCAAAAGCCATTAGTTGGTTGTTCAATTCCCTCTTATATTGTCCGCAGTAGTCAATTCATAAGTAAACATACGAAAGGCACAATGTTTCTAAAGGCGTAAACCACAATTGATCATTCTGACTGGAAGTAAATTTTGGCAAGAGAACAAACTTAGCAGAAATTTTAACTCTACACAAACGGTGTTCCAATAGTCCAGTAAGGTTAAGTGAAATGACTGTTGCCATTGCTATCCATTATGGAGAGATGTGTTCAATGGCTTACTGTCATATGATGAAATGCTCATCAAGACATACAGATTTGAAAATGACACATTTCTTCCGAAAAAGGCTGTAATTATATATGAATAGGGGTTGGGGCCACCGTCGGCAGTATAGGAGGTACCACCAAATATTTATATATGAGATGAAAGCGACATCTCGTGAAGGGAAATTACACTAAGGAAAGCGACTGCAACAATTTCTATTTATAATGTCTATATAAACAGTTCCGACATTGACAACAAATGCTGTAATTTGATTTTGAAAGATTTGATACTCAAAACTGACGCCCATAGGCTCTGGTCAGTCCTTCCAAAAAATCCGTAGAACGCAAAAATATAACAGGTCGCGTAGTCTATCAAACTAACCCCTCTAAAACTCTAACATTTTTTTAAAGATCGATAATGCAGTGAGCATGTTTGCACGCAATATAGCAATTTTACATATTAGTATACATACAACTATAATTAGTATCACATATAATTAGTATACATACAACAGGTGTTTACGTAATAAAGTTTCATTCTTTTATATATAAAATATCCTAAATTAAGTGGTGACGTTATATATATATATATATATATATATATATATATATATATATATATATATATATATATATATATATTTAAAGAGAGAAACCAAATCAAGCTTATCTAAAACTCACCAGATAGTTAATTTTACTATGCACTATCTGCAAGGTGATTAGTGGTTTCCTAACTAACTAATGATTTCCTATTTCAATAAAATAATTTTATGGCTGGTAAACATAACGTTATAAATATTAATTTAATAGATAATAATGCACCCGTATGAAATTAATTTTAATAAGTGACTACATATTAATAAGCAATATAAGAAATTTCAAATTAGAAAATCAATAAAATAATCTAAAGCTATGAGTTAATAAAGTGATTCAAAGTGTTTTAATTAAAATAAATTCACCAAACATTAATACAAAATTAAATTTTGTGGCGAAAGATAAAATCCATAAGGTATTAGTTATTTTAATATAGATACGAGTACATTTTATTTCAAAATTAAAATTACAATTTAAAAAATTTATAATAATGTATTTCTTGAATTTTATTTTTTTAGCTAAAATAAACTCATTTTTAAAATGCTGTATGTTTAATCTTTGATGGTGAAATATTTAAAGTACACGCAATGTTTTACCTATGTAGCCTGACTACATAGCTGTGTCAGGTCCTACAGTTCCACGTCATCAGGCAAGAGGTACATTAATAACGTGATTCTTTCATTATTTCGTGTTTATTCAAATCTCATTTTGGAAGGATTGTTGTCTATATCTCGTGTACACCAAGATTTAAATCTTCAAGATAACTTTCACTAAAACCTGTCGCGATGGCCCATTTGTCAAGGCCAGTGATCTGAACGTCTCTAGTTCGATGACCGACGCTGCAAAACCATCGTCATGTACACTAATAGCGGCTGGTACACGTAAAATCCGTCATGGCTTCAAAGTCCTCCAAGTTCTCAAAGTTACCGCTGGTGTTAAGGCTTCAAGTGTTCTGGTCCCGGCACTTGACTCGGTTCTAAATTAAGCGACCGCCTTGTAGGGGGTAATGCTGGTCACCGCTGGTCACCTATACGGTGCCTCCTTCAATAAATGACCAGCAGTCGGCTGCAAGTGTAATATGGATGAAGTTCGAAAATTGCTATAAGTAACAACGACAACAGCTTTCACTAAAACCTTCTACTGAACACTTTTGATATAGAAATGTTGTCAATAAATAGCTCCCGCCTGTCAATCTCGTTTTGGTTTTTAGTTTCAACTTGTTATATTATTCATCTTACATTGAAAATGCCCCAATTCGCGCCTTACTAAGGAATCATTTATATTAAATTGCTAAAATTATTCATATATATACACTGCTGGCCACTGTAAATGCAACACCCTGAAGGAAACATGCAAATAACATGAAATTTACAACATGCATTAGCGGAGGTGAGATATGCAAATGATTAGAATTTCAGCGCAGACGCACATCACACGCGCCTATGGCGCCACTTCAAAGCGCTATTTAAGGCTTGGATATTTCGACGATTTCAAGTTCGGCAATTGTGTTTTTCTTGTGGTTTTTTTTAAAAAAACCGACCAATTATGCCTCTTCGAAAACAGCGATCATCTTTTGATCAAGTATCCGAGTTCGACAGAGGAAGGATAGTGGCCTACCGAGATTGTGGATTATCTTTCAGGGTAGTCGTGTTGGACGAAACCAAACAACTGTAATGCGGATATGTGATCGTTGGATGCAGGAGGGTACGACGGACCGGCGTGTTCGATCGCATCCACCTCAGCGCACCACTTCACGTGATGACAGGCAAATTGTACGCATGGCAGTGACGGATCACTCAGTCACATCACGAACCATAGCACAGCACATGCAGTCTGTAACGCATCATCCAGTGTCTGCGCCGTTTACAGCAGAGTGGTTTGTCCGCAAGACGTCCATTGCTTTGTCTACCCTTGACGCAGAACCACAGACGTCTCCGCCACCAATGGTGCGATGACATAAGGATGTGGACGGCAGAATGGAATGAAATTGTCTTTACTGACGAGTCACGCTTCTGTCTGCAACAGCACGATGGTCGCATTCGAGTCTGGAGACACCGTGAAGAGAGGATGCTGAACAGCTGCGATATGCACCGCCACACTGGTCCTGCACCGGGTATTATGGTATTGGGCGGTATTGGATATCACTCTCGCACACCTCTAGTACACATTGCCGGTACTTTAAACAGCCAGAGCTACATCTCCGAGGTGTTGGAGCCAGTTGTCCTTCCTTATCTTCAGGGCTTGCCCACAGCCATATTTCAACAGGATAATGCGCGACCACACGTGGCACGCATTGTCCAACGGTTCTTCGTCAATCGCCAGATTGAATTGCTTCCCTGGCCGCCTCGCTCTCCGGATCTTTCGCCGATAGAAAACGTGGTCCATGGTTGCTCTACGATTGACACAGATTACATCCCCAGCTGCCACAGCAGATCAACTTTGGCAACGTATGGAAGCTGCTTGGTCTGCTGTACCCCAAGAACTCATCCAAAGTCTCTTTGAATCAATCCCGAGGCGTGTGGCAGCGGTGATCTCCAACAATGGCGGCTACTCTGGCTACTGATTTTGGCAGGAACCACACTTCACAGAAGTCTATAAATTTAATCATTTGATACTTGGTCAACATGTTATCTACAAAATAAATTTTGTTGTGATATCTCTTGTCATTCTTGGTGTTGCAATTTGGGTGGCCAGCAGTGTATATATATATATATATATATATATATATATATATATATATATATATATATATATATATATATATATATGTATATATATGTATATATATGTATATATATGTATATATATATATATATATATATATATATATATATATATATATATATATATATATATATATATATATATATATATATATATTACCATAAGTAACGACAACAACAACTTTCCCTAAAACCTTCTATTGAACACTTTTGATAAAGAAATGTTGTCATTAAATAGCTCCCGTCTGTCAATCGCGTTTTGGTTTTTAGTTTCAACTTGTTATATTATTCATGTTACTTTAAAAATGCCCCATTTCGAGCCTTACTAAGGAATCATTTATATTAAATAGCTAAAATTATTCATATCTATATTTATGATATACATAATGATTATGCATAATATCGAGTAGGCTGAAACAACGAAATACAATAAGGAAACTGAAATGATTTCTGAATTATAAATCTAGGTTGTGATGAAGTTGCACATCATTCACATTTTATTTGAGTAACTCTGCTTAAGAAATAAAGCTATTTGAAAAATACAAAATTCCTATCTTTTCGGGTTTCCTTTAACAACGTGTTATTCGTGAAAATGCGAAATTTTGTAACAAAATGCATTTATTTCCAGACCCACCATAGTCAAGATAAAAAGTCGTCTGGCTGAAATATACAAATCAAAAGTTTCTAGAATTAAAAAAAATGGTTTTAAATATGCCCAGTTTTTCGAATAATAAACAAACCATTATATGTAATGTTTTGTCGGAAATGTTGAAATTATTTTATATGTATATCTATCTCTCTTAGTGTCAATTTTCCATTTACCTCTTTTGTAAAATATTTGATTTCATGAAAGGATAGTTTCTTATATTATGACTGTGTTGTAAATTTAATATGTACTATAAACAATAATGGATTTGAGAAAAAAAACTTATTATTTTACTGACTTGATATAAGAAGACCTACCGTATATTTTAATGTGTCCCATATAAATTTTCTTCACTTTTTCTTTTACTAAAACGCCACAGATATAGTGACATCCGATGTGTGTGTATATATAGAGATCTTTAATTTTACACGTATGTGGGCAGTTTTTACATGCGCAATGATATGACAAAATATTGTCTTTAGAAACAAAATTGTGACCGTCACTTACATCTAAAAATTGTGATAGGTAATGACTTTGGGGGGGGGATTATACGGGGGACTTCGAAGAATAACAATCTCTGTATACTTGATCCAAAAGCTATAGACTTGCAAACATTTTCTTTTACAGTTACTCCATCAATGAAAGAAACCCTTTAAACTTAAAATACTCAATTTATTTTCAATTTCCTTCTTCATTTTAATTTAAAATCAAGAAAGTAATTGCTAAAAGTAAAAAGAATTTTCTAAGAAAGGAAGAAATAAACTTATAGTTAAATTTAAGAGCATTATAAAAAGTTGACGGCATATTGTTAAATTGAAATTTGATATCTTAGTAAAGTGATATCAAATTTTATACTGGGGCATTACTAGAAGAAATTCTTAAAATATTACTCAATATGAGGAATAAGTCTACCTAAACAACAAACTAATAAATTTATCTAATAAGTTTCATTAAAATATTTAAGGTTTACTTTGAAGTATGTTTTGTTCGTTTGATACAAGTAAAAGTTGGGTTTAATCGGATTTTCGTATTTTTTATAATGAAAAATAAGAACAGAAAAATTACTAATACCGAAAATAGGTGTCATACTTTACGTAGCAAAATTTCATTTTCTTAGCGATTGAATGATTCTGAGCGATATTGCCCTTCTTGATAAATTAAAGAGATTTTCTTGATGAATTAAAGAGAATTAGAATGAAGAAGATACAAAACTCTATTCAGTACCTGCGAAAAAAGTAAATCTCCTTCACTGTTATCCATATTCTAATTGTTATTTTTTTAAAATGTTTGGAGCACGTCTCGCAGAGAAGCGGTATAAAGCTGAAAAACAAAACAATCCATCTACAACAGGGGTTTCCAACTTACAAGTGTCCAAGGGCCGCAATCGAAAACACCTGTCTAGTGGCGGGCCGCAATTTAATCAGGACCATACCCAGGACTTTTTTTCTTGAGGGAGGGGGATTTGGAGGATTTCTGTATAGTATGTACTATGAAGTTTTTAAAAATTCGAGGATGAACCTCCAACAACGACCTTGATTATAACTGGCCAACTTTCGTTAAATTACACAGACACACACAAAACAGTCAAATAAGAAGTGGGCATTTAAATAAGAAGTGGGTCATATAAGAATGGGGGGGGGGTATGAAATAGAACATGAGTGAACACCCTACTTTTCATGGAATTCGAGGAAAATCAATCTTTTTCGTAAATGAACAGCATTTGAAAACAATATAGATTTTTACAAAAACATTTTTCGTTAACTAAGAATATCTAAATTGATGCTGCAAATTAGTTTCCTAGAAGTCTTCGCGGGCCGCAAAAAAGGCACCGCGGGCCGCCAGTTGGAAACCCCTGATCTACAACAAGGGTTCTTAAACTTGTGTAATCCGAGGACCCCTCTTGAACAACATTTTTTTTGCAGACCCCATCCCATATATAAGTGAATCCAAATGATAAATACTCATCACAATGGTTTTTTAATTTTACGTTTCATGATGGATTTCAAGGTTGATGCTCCATCATCTATGTCGCTTTCATCTATATTTTGTTTCAGTGTAGATCCAGTTTTTATCCAACGATCCACCCAAGTCGCCAGTCTATATTTATAGCTAGGTGTCACCGCGCCGCACAATAGTTAGAACAATGCAAAAAATTGCATTCTTTTATTTATTTTTCCGTATTTGCAGTTGAATAAAAATAAGTTTTTACTAATTATTGTTTAGTTATGTTATTAACTAGTTAAGTAACAACAAATAAAAAAAGTCTCGACCACGCAGGATTTTTATTAAATGAGTTATTTGAACAAAAGCGAAAAGTTGGGGGATGTAAAGTTAGGGTCAAAATTGTTTCGCGGACCTCCAGGGGTCCGCGTACCACAGTTTACGAACCTACGATCTACAACGTTTTGCTGTTTATCATGGTCTCCTACGTATGTAGGGACAGCCGAATGAAAGGAATTCCTAATTCGAAATATCTCTAAATTTTTATTGGTGACTGATTAAGTGCAGTCATGCAGCCCACTTCGGAAAGAACTATCGTCTATCACGAATTGAGTCACAGTTTTTGCAATCACAATTTCTACTACAATTCATGATAGACAATGGTTCTCTCCGAAGTGGGCTGCATGACTGCACTTAATCAGTCATCAATAAAAATTTAGAGATATTCTACATTAGCAGTTTCTTTCCTTGCAATCTCCTCATCTACTAGGGACTACTGAAAATCATATAAAAAAGGCAAAATCGAGGTCAAAGACCGCCTATTTTAACATTTCAGCGGACGCGCCCGGGGTTATAGAATGCAACTTTTTCGTAAATATGAATGGTTTGTTTTTACAGGCAAGGGTTTATGTTCTAAGCAGTTTCTATTTATAGTTACACCATTTCTATTGCAGGTAGGATTTTCCGACCCTTCTATCCCTTTCCCTTCATTGTTAGTCGTGATTTTACCGTGGTAAAACAGCGATTATACTGGATTACAATACAACAAATGCAGGATTTGATGTAGTCCATCAAATGTGCAACTATTACACGTTATCCCGTATATCACGAAGATTGACTTTTTCATTGTTTTTAGGGTTTTGGACATAATAGGAATCAATTCGCAAGTTGTCCTTAGATCCAATAAACTGGACAGTTTTGAAATAACGTGATTGTATCTGCATTCTTTGGCCTTTAATTATAAATATATCTCAATATTATCAACATTTTATATTTTGTCATACAAAGCAGAATTATTATTTTCAATTTGCAAAAAAAAAGTTTATAACAAAACTAATAATCAAGGTTGAAAGAGAATTTGCACTTAATGCCACACGCGTCTTCTGAAGGGCTAATTTTGCTATTGGTTGAACTAGAACAAGGCATAAAAGTAAAATTTAACAATTTCTCATTTTCTAAAATATAAGATAGCATACTCGTCTGTAACCTATGTTAAAAACGACATGCGTGTAATCTTAAGAAAGTATTTAAATTTCTTTAATGGGGGAAGACGGAACACGATAATACCCTCCGAGAAATTAATATTAACTCCCTTCGTATCATTTAAGCGACGGTGATGGAATATCAGAGGACATTTTCTAATCTTTCGCAAATCCTTCTCATTCCAGAAGTTGAAGTCGTAAAGAGCTATCGAAATCAATAAGTATACTTTTTATGATAGGTTTTACGTGAGTGAAATCTTAAGTTATAGCTCTTCTTATTAAATGCTTGAGTAAATTTGATGACACTTCTTAACATTCGATTTCCGTAGCTAATCGAAATTCCGAAATTTCAAGAGTTTTATTCACAGGCGGATATTTGTAAAATGCATGTAGAAAAGAAAATGCACTTTGCTGCAGTCATTTCACATTAATATTAAATGTATTAACTGAAGATCTAAATATTAGTATTATTTTTTTCTTTTGCTTGAGGTAAAATTTTATGCGAGCTAAATTTCATTTCATTTTTAAAATCAGTTCAAAGAAAGAAAGTTTCATAAAAGATTCCTTTGCGAAACATTTTTTTTTAAGATTTGCTTTTGATTTAAACATAGTTCAGTTTATTTAAACTGATTTAAATTTTTAGATTACATGCAAAGTACCAAGAAATATTAATGTTATAAACATGTAAGTAATGTTTTATTGATATAAAATGTAATACCACTACATTGATTCTAAAGGTTTACCGATGTGAAATAAGTTTTAAATATAGTTTAATGCTCTCTCTCTCTCTCTCCCTCTCTCTCTCTCTCTCTCTATATATATATATATATATTACTGAAATTTATATTAAAAAAAATAAAAATCTTGTCGCAAATTAATTTTTTTTAACTTTATCAGCTTTCACATTTGGTGACCGCTAAAGCTAATGAAGCAATGAAGTTAATTTTGCATAATATCGTATTGTATAAATATACAGATTTTGAAAGAAACACTGATACTTTATTTAAATAATCCCATTTTTTAAATAATTCGTTAAAAGTATGTGAGTGAACACCAAATAACCTTCTTAATATTTTTTTTACAAAATAGATTAGCGTAGTGTTTTTAAAATTCTTAAGAAATTATCCACATTCCTTTTACAAACAGTGCGTATTAAACAGTTTAACAGGAAGAGTGATAATTTATGACTCGTTACTGTTAAGTAATACCCAAAACTGATGGTGCAACTTTGTTTAGCAAACTTAAAATTTATTTCGAGGCTTTTATGAGTGAAGCTCTTCCTACATTTATCAATAAAAAAGTCATATGCGAACCTTTATAATACATAATAAAAATTTGAAACGTATGACTTTGATTATGCTGTAAAACATATTTGTAAATGTGTATTTACAACCAGAACCCGGAAAAGCACAAAATAATTAGAACAAGTTTTAATAAAACTTTGATAATGCAGTTTTAGAGCAAAAAAATCTATAAATAAAGCAAACAAGCGTATTGCTTCATTATAAAATTACTAAACTTAAGAAATAGATCTAAAAATTAATTTGCTTAAAACAGTTTTAAATTTTACTAATTTTTATTTTTTGCTATTATTTGGATTTTATATTATTAATCGATATCTAAAGAAAATAACTTTATATTTTATCGATATGAGTGGGTCTTTTAATACAACGCCGATAATGTAAATAATATGTTTCATTAAACTTTGAAAATTTTCATAATATTTCGTGGAACTAACCGTAATTAGAAACCGGGATACTCAAAAGTAAGTATCCACGCTTTCAGAGTACGAAAAAGGCCATGGATATGTTTTCGTTGACTGCTGTTTTTCCGGGACCAACAAAAATTTAATTTTACGAAATTTTTCGTCTCCAACACTCATTTGAGATTTACGATGCTGCACTCATAATTAATGAAATATGTTTAGGATTAGTTTTCGGAAGAGATGTATGATACAGATATTTATTTTAAAATATTGTTTAGATTATTTTTTTCAATAGATTAAAAAACTGAAATGAATAACCCTAGTCAGCAGTTAATAGCATTAGAGACTTAGTTTCTACCATTAAAAAATTATGATCTACGCAAGTGTTCATATTATCAAATATTTTTATCTTAATACAAAAATTTACATGAAAGCTTTTAACAAGGTTTATCCATATTAAATTTCTTCCGTTTAATTTTTTATGCATACGATATAAAACTTAAAGCAAAATTCCTAAGTGTATTCTTTCTATTTAAAAATTTAATCTAATTTTAACCTACAAAATTTCCAAATACAAGAAGAAGGAAATCTAATACATATTTTAATAAGTAAAATAAAAATAAGTGAAATCGGGAATATATTTATGTAAGAAAGTTTAAATTTTTTCCCCTTTAAAATGCATGGTAATATAAATTTATCAGATAATTTAAAATTAAAGAAATATATTTTTAATGGACTATAATATTAGTAGCTCAGCCATGAGGAAACGCAATTTTTAATGATCTCATTAAGAGAAATTCATTCACAACTTAAATTAAATTATCCTTGCACAGAAAGCATGTATGATATTTCATTTAACATAATTAGCGTGAGGTATTACGTTGAAAGTAATTAACATTTTAAGAACGGTAGACGATTCTAAATTAACCGCTGCAGAATTATTCGACTTTTTTGACAATGGGATTTTTAGAAAAAGATCTTTAAATCGAAGTCGGCAATCCTTGGACACATTTTCTCCATACGTTAATATTGAGGTGAGCGAATCCAACACGGTTAGTAAATAGCAGCCTTAAGGGTCTGGAGAGAAACAGCGTAAACATTTCTAGCATACATTTTGATAACGGTTATTCCTATAATTACGTCACAAGTGTCTTTTTTTTTAACCAAAATGGATGTCACAGTTGTTTTTCTGTTTGTGAGACTTTTAGTGATACTTAGAAAGTTGACATAGCTATTGTAAATTGATCCTTTACCAATGTCATGAAATAAAGAAAACTTTCATGCGTCCGCATCTTAAAATATTAGAATAGCGGGGGCTAGACATTTTTTGGTGCTACGGTATGTCTGCTTAGAACACATTTTTTAAACAGTAATGAGCGTCTATGTGCCTAAATGGGGAATAACGGGGAAAGTTCACCTGGTGGGTTTTTAAAGTCTAAACAGTGTAGTCTACTTACATAGGTAAATGATATATTTAAGAGTTTTTATCTGCTCCTACATCTCAAACTTCAAGTTTAGGATGTATCATATAAGAAGTCTTTGAAAACACTCTAGTCCATCCGATTGTACAAGATTATTTAGCACTATGTTCATTTATATCCGTTTCACTATCGCTAAACCCCTCATCCGATAATTGATGCGTTGAAAGGCAAAGTGGTGTAAGTCACTTTTTCAACTTTTTTTCTTTTGGGGGCAAATATGTAATCTCCATGTTCAATTTATGGTGGAATTGTAAATATCTTTTATTTGCAATATTGTAATAATTGTTATGAATATAATTTGTTCAATTTATGGTGGAATTTTTTGTAGTTTTTGCAGTTAAACTCTTTTGACTTACACCACTTGACTTACTGACTTACACCACTTTGCCTTTCACCGCCTCAATTGTCGGGGATGGCCTGATGGCTAGGACTCTGTATTTCTGTACTGGAACCTCTGGGCTCGACGCAGAATGTTTAGCCGTCTGGAATCGGCGTTAAGCTGTAGGTCCCGGTGTACTTAGCCCTCGTGTAGCAAAAAATGACCATAGACCTCTCAACCAACTCAACTGAACTCAACTCTTCCGATAATTTTTCTTTCAGTTCCATCCCTTAGATCTCTAAAAGTTTCACCATTCTTTTTCAAGTCATGACAAATTTTTTTGTTTGTTTTCAGAATTTTCTCTTATGTAATGCATGTTATTTATCTATCTTTCTCTTCTGAACTGATAACAATTTCCCGTTCTGAATTACCTTAAGATACAGCGTTTTCAATCTCTAGAAAAGAGAAGAAATGAAAAAGCCGCGTAGTCCCAATTTCAAAAGAAAAAAAAATATTATTAAACTCAGAATCGGGTATTACGAATACAAACTCAGTCTGTAACTGTTGTCCCTAAAAAAGGGATTTTGGTTTTTACTTTCCCTACTGTAGGGAAATACTGTATGTTTACGGTCACGTGCCGAAAAGAAAGAAACTTTCCATTGTCTCGGTAGGAGAGTCCAATTGCACTTAGCATCATCTATTGGCCTGACCTAGTCGAGTTGAACTCTGGACGGCATGAAGGCAAAGCCGTTAATGACCTTTGTATTGAAATAATTGTAATAGTGTTGTGTTTATGGTGTTAGTTAATAAACGTCGTGTTTTGTAAAAGAAATGGAATCGGATACCTTTAATTTATGGAACATCGGTGACGCAGAAAAAAACCGTCACATTCTCCGTTTGTTTTATGCAGGGTATTATTGTCTCACAAGCTCTCATATTACAATAAACAGCTATTTTAAGGTCTTACGTGTACTTCTTACTTTTGAAACTATTATCAATATTTAAATAAGTGACTAGAACAAGGTGAAGTCAGAGTTTATCCGACTAAAAGTGTCAGAAAATTTTCTCATACAACGAGCGATGCCCAACTTGGAATACTCCTAAATGGTAACACACTTGTATTTCCTTAAATTCTCGTTAAACCTTACCTTATGCTATCTGACGTAAATTATGAATTATTCGTGTTCTTTTTAGCTTTGAAAACATTAGTAATATATAAATAAGTGATTAGAGCAAGGTGAAGATAGAGTATATCCGACAGAAATTGTCAGAAAATTTTCTCATACAACCATCGATGCCTAATTTCGAATTTCCCTAAAGGGAAACAAACTTGTATTACTTCCTTAAATTCTTGTTAGACCTTACCATATACTATCTTGCGTAAATTATGAACTATGCAATGTCTATTTGTTATCGCAAATTTGTACGAACGCAATTTCCCTTAAAATTTCAAACCTCCTCTATTCGATGGAATTTCGAAATGCATTATGTACTGCATGTGAAATTTCTTTTCGAACATTTACTTTTGCCCTGAGATTTCAAAAAAACAGAAACAAAATTTACTTATAAGAAAAACTACTTATTTCTCTATTGGAGACATTTATTTATTATTTTCTGCATCGAATTCAATGCGGCCCATTTCTTTAGATTTTTATTTCGTTCAGCACTCTTTAGTAAATCTACTTGAGACATATTTTAAAGCCAGCACAGAGACGTGAACGAAATGAAAAGGGACGACACCGTTCTATGAAAGCTGAGAACCTACACATCTTCGGGAAAACGGACAAAAGGTTATTCGTATTTCTTTTAAAAGCTCCAAAATATAGGAAATGCTTCATGTGAATGCCTCTCCAGAAGCGTAAAATATAAAACTATAAGTAGACGAAAAAAAGCGAGAAAAAAAACAGGATCTACTTCCATGATTGAAAACATGATAACCTAACTTATAAAGGACTCGAATTTATAACTATTTATTAATTTTAGGCACATGCTGAAAGATGTAAGTAAATATTTTTTATAATTATCCAAATGGAAAAAGTTCAATTTTCAATACATTTCCGTTTCATAGATTAATTATTTTGAAAAAAAAAAAACACACAATCATATTACCAGTAATATCAGTAGTTTACAGTGAATTTAAGCACTAAATTACTTTTTATAACCGAAGCATGTAATTCGCTTTTTGTTCATATCACATTTGCATTAATAAAAAATAATTTTAGTGATTATCAAATATTTTATTATACTTTAAATATTATTTGAAAAGCACTGGAGCAATCTTATGGATCTCTCTCTCTCTCTCTCTCTCTGTATATATATATATATATATATATATATATATATATATATATATATATATATATGTGTGTGTGTGTGTTAGAACTTAGCTGGGAAAAGAATGATTAATTTAAATTTAAAGGGGGTTGGGAATTAAATTATATTCGTGGCGTAATTCGCCTCTAATTTTTCATATTTCAAGACACTCGAATTGGGAAGGGGAAATTCCCCTTTTCATTATATAATCTTGGCGCGTCTGTGGATATGCTTTCGATGAGAAAGTATTATATAATTCTCCTTGTAGAGATGTCTAGATTGGGCTCTGCGCATGTGCAGAGAGAGTTGGCGCTCGGAATTGACCGTGAGATTTGTTAGAGTGCGGAATAAAAGTCAATACCGTCGGACGTATGCTCGTCGCGTCTCGAAAAAGGAAATGGCGCAAAATGAACGCGCTGAGTTGGAGCTTTGGTTCGCATAAAAACGAAATAAGCGGAATTATTTCAAGGATGGACTTATGTATTTTATTTCTACCACTCGCCACCGAAACTAAGATGATGACTGCAAATTAAATGTGAGAGAAGGCAAACCAAACGCCTGATATATATATATATATATATATATATACACACACACAAAATTTGTGCATACATTGAATAACATATTTTACTTTTTTATAATATACGTGAAAAGGATTCGTCAACATTTTTCTTTCCTCTACATACATAAGTAAATATCAAGTTCTTTTTCCCATAGGCAACATTTTATCTTTTGAGATAAAATATCACTTTTGGGATCTCTCATCTCAACACTTCCCGCTTAAGCAATTGGGAACTCTTCCTAATTATGATGAAAAAGAAAAAAATTCAACATTTAACACAAGAATCCTTAAAAAGTTGCTTGTCCTTTAACTGGTAAGTATTCATTCCGCCGCTTCAGAAGCCTGCAAATATTACATTTCTGGATAATTTAGAGGAAACCTTGTTCTCCACCAGACGCGAAGCATTTATATCCATTTAAATCATGTCGGAAACTGTTACATACCTGCGGAGCACACATCACTTGAAATTGTGACAGGAATGCGACCTTTACGCGCGGCTTTCTCCAGGGCTATTCATCATCTCTATCGCAGTTCTCATCAGAAAGTATTTTTAAGAAGCATTCGCCTCTAAATGTTTCGCTGACAGTTTAAGGAAACTTCTGGCAACGTATAAAATTGACATATGCTGTCCTTGCCTTCAGATTATAAGTTTTAACGAAGAAAGTCAAAACTCTGCAACATTTCATTCTTGCCAAATTAAACATTATTTGACAAATTTGAATAAACAAAATATATATTTGAAAAATAAAATTGTATGCACTTTCGCAGTTCGCTTATGATGTTAAAGACTTTTATCATCTCCGAAATTTTTAACAGTATGGTTTTTGAAAAAAAAATTATCCATTCACAAAGATGTACATATTTTTAGTTCTGATAGCGTGTATTTTACAATGTTGCCTCTCTCACTGATAAATAATATGATAAGTATTTATAAATTGTAAATTTAGGAACAAAACAAAAATTGTTACAACTCTGTATGTTATTAAAATGTTTACATGTATTTACGTAGCAGAAATACACTATGATGTTTACCATCATATCTAGCTGTAACTAAAATGTTGTAGAAATATATTTTTTTACAGTTGCAGGAAGCAAAATATGTTATTTTAATATATATATATATATATATATATATATATATATATATATATATATATATATATATATATATATATATATATATATATATATATATATATATATGGAGGACTCAGTGTTAAAGTAAAAATCTTGTCCACTTTTTGACAATTTCGTATTAAAAGTGCCTGATATAGTAAAATCATTATATTTTTAATGCAGTGAATCAGATTTTTCCTATAAATTTTAACCATCAGATGTCAACAGTTCTATATACCACTGAATAGCAACTGGTTCCTTATCGGGCTAGAGTGGTCCAAATCCATTTTCTCCGTTGTGAACAAGGATGGGCTTTAGTAGGTGTACTCCGTGACTTAACTTTTTTCGTTCCTATGAACTTAGCTTCCATTCAGTTTTGGAGACACTACTTATATCATTTACGAAGTTGTCAGGCTATTCAAAACAGAACATTTTCTCCGTGAGTTAGTACAGAGCCCAAACACTGTGAGATCTTGTCCAAAGGATGACAGTGGTTCAGGTAAATCCAGAATATTTCACTGTTTTATAAACATTAGAGTGCAATAGTTTACAAGAAATGTTTCCTAGAATATTGAGATTAAGTTAGGAAAGGGGATATAAACGCGTCTGTAAAAAAGAGGTTTTTGGAGTGATTAAAAGTTTTAGGCTAACT
>OU015493.1:47018302-47075802 GCA_907164885.2 Dolomedes plantarius | reverse complement strand
AGCCCGTTAATCTCTGCTCTATTTATAAAGATACGCTATAGTTTAATATAATTGATTAATTTTTTTAGGAATTTGGTTTTAATTCGTATTTTTGATATATGTTTCTATTTTATATAACTACAACGGAAGAGTGTTGCGTTGGGACAGAATTGTGAAAGCGTCTCTATGGAAGTACAATAAAACCTCGTTTATCCGACCTAAGTTGATACGGATCTCCGAAAAATCCGGATCAGATTTGTAGACATTTTTACTTAATGTTCATATTAGATAATTTTTTTTAACTACAATACCAAGCACGTAACTACAAGTACGCCAAATATTCGCTTCTTAGTTTTATTTAGTGTACAGTTCCTGCATAGATTGTACACTAAATTATAGTAATAAGATGCTTTTTGTTGGGTTTTAAGAAAACTTTACTTGACTTACCATTTCTTTGTTAAGAAATGATGTGAAAAGTTTTTAATTGTATTTTTTAATTCCTTGTAAACAGCACTATTTAATTTTCTTACAAAACATAGTTTTTATCGTAATAAACGATGTCTCCTTAGTTAAGGATTTTGTATTGCTTATTACCCATATTACCCGGATTATCCGTATTTTCAATTATCCGGATTGCCTATGGTTCCAGTTTGTCCGGATAAACGAGATTTCACTGTAATTACATTAAAAACATTTTAAATGGCTTTATTTTTGTAATCTTATATACTGGAACAGTTAAGTGTATTTCTTTATACACACCGACACTCACGCATAGAAATATATATCAAAACTGTTCTCTTAGAATACAATATGTCACCCCATCATTAATACTTTTCCCGGCAGAGTCACTGGGTGTATTATCAATAATCTCCTTCAGCAATACGATGTTGAAATAATGAGGATTACTCATTCTTTTGCTGGATTAACAAGAAAGATGTGGCACTCCAGGATGCGAGCGAAAAAATCAATGGGCCAATCAAATGACTCAGATATTCTTACACTGTTTCATTCAGCTCCGTTAAGTGTTATACAACTGTCATTTCACATAATGCGTTTTATTCTTCCAGAATCTTATATTACGATCGTAACTTCATATCTACACTACCTGAATACCCGTGTTTCACTACGGAGTACATTGAAATTAAATACAACGGTCAATGTATGCAATTAATGCCAAATATATATATATATATATATATATATATATATATATATATATATATATATATATATATATATATATGTATATATATATATATATATATATATATATATATATATATATATATATATATATATATATATATATATATATATATATGTATATATATATATATATATATATATATATATATATATATATATATATATATATATATATATATATATATATATATATATATATCGTAATGGATTTTTTTATAGACAAAATAATGTAGAAGAAAATAATGAGATTATATCTAATAGAACATACTACAGAATATAGTACAGTTTGAAGAACATTTCTTTTACTGTATTTTAATATATTTTTTGGATAATGTCCAATCGTCTGCCGCATTAGCAAGAAAAAACATTTTTTTGTCAATTTCTGTCGTTGTTATGCACGTGACGCAAAATTAACTTAAAGTATCACAAAAAGAAAAGAAACCGCGTGATCAGTATATAATAAATTAAATTATAAATATGAATCTTTCAAAAATTCCCCAAAATCAGAAAATGTAGGTAAAGATTCGAAATTAAACTTTCGAAATTAAGAATTCTTAATTAAACTTATTTCTCTGTCTTTCATACTTATTAGAAAAAAAGCATGACAATCGGCTCCGAAGAAGGGATTGAAATGAAATCTGAATTGGACAGAATTGGTTTGGCATGAAAAGATAGATCCATTTTTAGACAGTACATCAATTATTTAATCAGATATAGTGAAGTTAAACGTTAGTTTTGAAGTTAAATAGTTGTTAGATCTACAATTATTTCGAATTCCCCCCAAATTGCCAAAAATTATAAATTTGCCTTTAAATTCTGCATGATAGGGAAAAAGGCATTTTATTAAATTAGGGGGGGGGGGGAACCAGTTACCCCGTGGTCGCGGATCACTCCTCTTTCTCTAAATTGAGTTTTGTTCATACGAAAGAAATAATGGAATATCAGCTACAAAATTAAATGTTTTATAAATAAGATACAGACGAACTTTACTCATACACATTGCTGATTCGAGCTAATTATCTCATATCTATACTATCTGTCTTTCTATCTGCCTATGTATCTATTTGTCTATCTATCTATCTATCTATCTATATATATATATATATATATATATATATATATATATATATATATATATATATACAGGGTGAATCTGAACAAGTGGGCAAAACTTTAAGGGGTGATAGAACGTAGCTATTATTAACCCTTTATTTAACCCTTTTCTGCATGGTGGGTCAAAAAATATCCCACCTAATTAAATATTTTTTTTCCTTAAATTCTATTCATTTGAGCTGTATTTCAAATATAGAATACAATTCGTTTTTAGTTATAATTTTAGGTTGTTTTGGCAGAACATAAGAGAATTAATTTTTCCTGAAAATTGGCTAAAGTAATGAATAAAAAGTGTCTTTAGGTCTCCTCATTCTTTGAAGGATTTTGAAAATATTTATATATGTAAAATGTTATTAATTACATTTTACATTGTTTAAACTTATTTTCTAAACAAAAAATAATATATCATTTATAATATTTTTTAACGTTTATTTTTCACTTGAATTACGCGGTTCAAAAAGTGTATCACCACACACTTGAGATTTACACCGATAGATGGCAGCACTGCAATTTACCGTTATTTTGGTTTGGTTTTGGAGCGCTAAGGTCATTTTTCTGCTACACGAGTGCTAATTAGACCGGGACCTACTGCTTAAAGCCGATTCCGAACGGTTAGAAACATCCATGCCAACTGAGGGACTTGAAACCACAGACTCTGGTACCGAAGGCTAGCGCCCTAGCCATTCGGCCAATGAATTAAATAACATAAAGCATATGAAAAATGCTTCACCAGTTTGAAAAAAATATACTAGAATATTTACTTCAATGTTTATGTATTACATGTTTGTTTTTGCATATATGCCGAAACCATTTCTTTCTATTCATGATTTTTATACTTCAAGACACTTACAACTTTTACTGAACACCAATAATTTTCAACCTCTTCCATCATATTGTACCCACAAACTAATTATTAAAATTCTGTATCACACAAAAAAATTAATTTCTTCCGATCTCAGATATAATTTTGATTGATTTACAGGGAATAAAATAATAGTAATTATCTGCCTTTGTTAGGCAGGTAGATTTTTAAGAAAAATCTCCAAGAATATTTATACATGACACTTTGTAATAAAAAAACACTAAATTTTATTTAAAAGTACTTTTCGTTATTATTATCTATAATTTAAATGCCTTTTATATTTAATGAGATATATGAGCTTGGAGTTATTTTATTTGGCGATCTTAGTCTTTGGCCAATTTTTTTTTTTTTTTTTTTTTTTTTTTTTTTTTTTTTTTTTTTTTTTTTTTTTTTTTTCCCCATTTGACAATCTAAGCCAGGGGTGTTAAACTCAAAGGCTACCTTGGGCCAAACAAACTAGGTTTAACTATAGGTGGGCCGCAAAAAAAATCAATATTAATAGAAACGTAAGGTTTATTTACCTAATTACAGTATATTCAACATAAATATATGCATTTTGTTTAATAATAGCAAAAAAGAGTATTATTTAAAAAACATTTAGCTAATTCTTCCTATCTTATTAAAACTCTGCGTCGGTTATTTTATTATATATTATTGTGTGCCAATATATCGGCCGGGCCACAAAAATTATCGTCGCGGGCCGCGAGTTTGACACCCCTGATTTAAGCGAATAGAGGATAGTTCCCGTAGTGTCCTGTATTGTATGGTTCAAACACTCTTTTGTCACACGGATTGAAAACCAGTGTAATTATCCTGAGAAAATCAACACGAATTTCTTTGTTCAGATAGATTTATTACTTTAACTAACATAAATTATTTATGCAAAACCTGATTTATCCTCTCTAGTTTTACAAGAATCTGAATTCACAACTCTGAATATTCACATATAAAGGAATTTCTTTGTAAAGATAAATTTACTACCTTAACTAACCTATTTTTTTTACTTTAAAACTAATGAAATCAACCTAATATTAAGAAAAGCATAATCCATAACACTGATAATTCACATACATTTTTATTACCTAAAGAAGCTAACGAGATGAAGCATCCTTGTGTGGCCTCCTGCTGATTTTTAAATTCAAAGGTGATAAATTATTTATGTAAAATTTAATCAATTGGCCTTAATTTTACGAAAAAACTAATTTTATGGGATTCCTAACTGATTACTTCCATATGCAGATAATCAACGAGAATTTCTTTGTGCAGATAGATTTATTTACTACTATACCATAAAAAGTTGTGAAAGACCAGTATTCCCACAAAAAAGTATTATCTCATATCGAGTCCATGATTAGTTCCCGGCGAATGGAATAGAACGTTCTTTTTTTTTTCATAGAATCCTTTTTGGAAAACTATTTAGGCCCTACCCTTCGACCGAACCGATCGGAGAACTCAATTCAAACTCTGTAGCGTTTTCAGTTTTCTTGTTGAGGGAAATACTATGAAATTTCTCCTCTCTTGAAAGGTTTTCTATAATTCAGTGCAAGAAATTGGAAGTTACTCATGGAGTTAAAAAAGATTTGTAATTTCGAGAATATATTTTTCGGAGACTATAACGGAAAAGCAAGGGCTTTTAAAACTTGCTTTCGATTATCGGTTTTATGTTAAAGATTATCGTTTTTAACTATAATATTAACTTCCATTGTTATCATTATTTTTAAAATTGATGTAAATAAATAAACGTTATTTTTTTGTTGTCAACAATTTTTATTACAAACAAAAATTGTTCTATTCATACATTAGAAAAAAGTAAACGTAGACGAACTATAGAAATCTGTGGCGTTATGGCAGATGTTGATATGTAATTTTTCACGTTTTCGGCAAATTAAAAAAGAAACTTTTGTTGTGAAATATAAAATCGCCCAATTAAGTTTTTCAATCTAAATATTCTTTAGTTAATACTTATATTCAACCTCAAGCATATGGCTGGTCTTCAATCAAAATATTTTTTTCAGTTAGGGACTAAAATTTTGGGGTTGGTTGAGAAAAAAAGAAAACATTAACTTTTGCCAAATTACTGATCATTTTGTATTTTTTCCTAATTCCACTACCAGCTTTTGTCACATTAAAGAGCCAATTTTTGGTGTGCCATATCAACTTAAAACAGAAAATTGAATTTTTCGGACATATCAACATCTGCCATAACTCCACAGAAATATTTTGCAACACGCTCACCCCACTGAAAAATACTCATATATTTATGCTTTTTAATATTACATGTCTAGAATTCCTGTACAGTTATATGTTTTGTGAATATTCTAGATAGAGAGGAATATTGTGCACCTTAATAAGGCCACAGTTACTAGAAATTAGCACTTGAAATGAAGGAATACGATTTAACGTAAAAGAGTTTCATGGACTAACTACGAGATACTGGTAAACTACAAGAAATAGTTTTTTCACAAGCTACTAGCTTGAGAAAAGTTAGTAGTACAGTAAAACCTCGTTTATCCCGACTAACTGGGACAATAGGCAATCCGGACAATCGGAAATCTGGATAATCCGGATAATATGGGTTATAAGCAAAACAAAATATTACCTAAGCAGACTTACCGTTTATTACGATAAAAAACTATGTTTTCAAACAAAATTACAAAGTATTGTTTACAAGACAATGAAAATTATAATAACTTTTCTGAGTCAATCCACGTGACGCCCTGTAACTCCATAGTAAAGATTTCTTAAACTCAACAAAAAGCATTTTATTTCCATAATTTATTGTACAATCTATTCAGGAACTGTACTTTGAATCAAACTAAAAAGCTAATATGTGGAGTACTTATAGTTACATTCTTGCTATCATAATTAAAAATTATAAACTTATGTGAACATTAAATAAAAAAAGTTCACGCCCTGTGATACACCCTTATTTGAGTCAATCCGAGTCACGCCCTGTGAACTCTAAAGCTTTCTTAACCTCAACAAAAAATATTTTATTACCATAACTTATCGTACAATCTATTCAGGAATTGTACATTGAATCAAACAAAAAAGCGAATATTTGGCGTACTTATAGTTACGTTCTTGCTATCATAGTTAAAAATTATTATCTAATGTGAACATTAAATAAAAAAAGTTCACGCCCTGTGATACACCCTTTTCTAAGTCAATCCGAGTCACGCCCTGTGACACTCTAAAGCTTTCTTAAGCTCAACAAAAATATTTTATTACCATAACTTATTGTACAATCTATTTAGGAACTGTGCATTGAATCAAACAAAAAAGCGAATATTTGGCGTACTTATAGTTACGTTCTTGCTATCATAGTTAAAAATTGTTATCTAATGTGAACATTAAATAAAAAAGTTCACGCCCTGTGACACGTAAATTTTCTGAGTCAATCTGCGTCACGCCCTGTGACACTCTAGTAAAGCTTTCTTAAGCTCAACAAAAAAGCATTTTATTTCCATAATTTATTGTACAATCTATTCAGAAACTGTACATTGAATCATACTAAACAGCGAATATTTGAGGTGCTTAGTTACGTTCTTGCTATCATAGTTAAAAATTATTAACATTAAATAAAAAAAAATGTCTACAAATCTGATCCGGATCAAGGAGGGCTGGATAAACGAGGTTTTACTGTATTGCTATCGTTGTTTTCAGTCTTTTTTTAGAGTTATGCTGAGATAGAGCATCATATAAACTAAACTTGAAAAAAGAAATTGGAATAAAAGAAAACAACTACATACTCTATGCTTCTCAAACTGAAAAATATTTTTTTTCTTCTTTTTCAACGGTTTTTCTTTTACACTCACTCTTAGAAACTCTTTTTACGCCATGATGTTAAAAATACACTTGTTTAATTTTGTTTTCCCCTTACAGCGATTTTTTTCGGTAAACTTTGCCCAGTCGTTGAAGCTTTGGGTGTTGTAAAGAAAGAGCCACAGGGATGCATGGGGAGAGGAAATAGTCATCAATTAACGCGATGCTTCAGTTGATATTGCAGAGGTTCTTTCCCAATGTTAAGCTACGGGTAATTTACCTGAAAGTGTTTTTCAGCAATATAGGGGCTAATGCAATAAGTAAATTTCGGTTTTTGACGTATGGAAGTTGCCGCTTAAAAAAATTTGATCTTATGTTTGATTTTTTAGTTAGAGGACATTCAATAGCGAATGCCTTAAACTGCAAAAATTACTTTTAAAAATGCATTAAAAAGAAGATATTTTAGAAAAGCATGAGTATTGCATTAAAATGCTTATTTTAATGCAATACGAAAACGAAATTATAAAATAGTTTAATAGCTCAGACGACAATCGTTGAGCCGTCGTGGCCGTGATTCACGAAGTAATACTGGTCATAAATCAGAAAAATGACTACATTACTATCTCTCAATCTAGTTTCTTTAGGATCTTAAAGTCACTTTCATATTTTAATAACGATCACCTTGTCTTAATCGATCCGCATAGATCTATGGATGATCGACTTCAATCGATCTTCATTGTGATCATAGTGATGATCTTGTGATCACTATGAACACGTGCCGACAGCTGGACTCCGCCTAATCACCCCGGACAGTCACTCACATGTCTCGTAAGGTCACAACGTGACGTTACCGAGAAGTGTTGTAACTACTCCTCAATCACGTGGATAGGCACTTCACACCTACTTCCAGTGATTGGATACTGATGTCGATTTCTGGTCACTGTGTCTGGTAAGCTATTTATTCGGTAATCCCTAAGTAGGAATTCTCTTTCTTTTTTTTCTCCCAAAGTTTGTCGTCAAACATTCGCCTATACTACGCCGCAATTTACTGTCAATTTTATTATGGGGGCACCATATAGGCGGACAGCATTACCCCCTGTGAAGGGACAACAGAAACGGAGTCATTTTTCGTGGCGCGACTCTGGGATTTGATACGAGCACCCTCAGCACCGAAAACTAGCACGCTGTACCACAGGGCCGCCTCCGTAGCGTAGCTTTGGGACTGAAAATCTCTGAGTTCAGCTGATGTACCACAATAATATCTCACTGTCGTATGAAGGCAGAGTACGCAAGACATTGGCGACTAAAATTTCTTTGATTGAAAACAAACCGTAAAATATATTGTTACTTTTCGTTATTTGTATTTTCGTTACATGAAACATTTCCTTGGTTTTTTCAAGTTTTACAAAAAATAGTGTTAATGTAAGTCCATTGTAATTGGCGTACGAAATAGTTGCCTATGCCCTATCTATCATTAGGTATTGCGTACCTTTATCTCATACATTTGTAACATAATCATGTCAACGCAAGCACTATGCTTACCTTAATTTTCATCGTCCGAATCGATTTGTAGATCTTTTTTGGCACTTAAATATCTGTTAATTTTAATTATGACTATCAGAATCTATCTTTGAGTATTTACCCAGATTGCAAATACGAAACGTCCTTGATGCTTTGGTTAATAAGATATCAAATAATAGTGCGCTTTATTTGTTACATTTTTGCAACAATGATGAAAGTTAATATTGACTATAGAAACTACCCAAACACGTTCACATTTCGATTAAATGTTTCGGGGGACTTTTTGGCGCTAAGGCGAGGTTATTACCTCTTTAACGCACTCAAGCAAGGACTTGAGTTTTTAACTTTTTGAGGTACGCCAAAATTTCTAACAACACAAGTAGTACGACTAAAGCAATGCCTTGACAACTGTTAACAGATGAAAAAAGAAGATGAATTGAATCAACAACACTTTCGTGCATATTTAAGATCTCAAAAGAGATTTTTTTAACGACTCTTAATCTAAAATCATAAACTAAAACCATATACATTTCATGGGTTTCATTTTATTTAAAATACTGATTTCAACTTCTTTTTTTATCAAATGATTTATTCATGATTTAGCTTTTTAAGATAAGTCGAGATTAAAAAAAAAATAAATAAAAACTACTAGAAACTTTCTAGGAATTGTACGTTGATACTGAGTGATTTTTATTAATTTTTTCATACTGAGTGTCAAAAAGGCTTCAACTATATGGTACGAACCTAATACTTGGTTTTATGATTGACCAGAATATTTTTTAATTCCTTTCAGTAACTCCTGCACTAACACTTTTTCAACGAGAAAAAAACGAATTCTCGTAAATGTGTCTCACTGCACTCAACAGATTACTCAGCGCAGTGAATGCTGGGACATTAATTAAGGTAATCCCATTTCGCTGCATATGCATTAATTTTAATCCCTTGCTTATAATAACCTCTCAGTATAATTAAATAACTTATCAATCTCTGATGATCAGCATGCTTTCCAAATAAATGGTGAGGATATTAAAATATCCGTTCTTTATTCAGCATATTAAAAAAGGCTTCAATTTAAATCCAAATCCATGTTTCAAAATATTTATTCTCATGAGTTCAAGTTTTTATTCATATAAGGCTAAAAATAAATGTAAAACATAAAAACCCCAGATATGACCTCGAATTAGTTCAAATGCTTTTATTTAGGTTGAAAATCCTAATAATGGGAAATTAAAATAGGCATAATGTAAATTAGAAGTACTTTTTAGTTAGATTAATATTAATAAATCTTCCAGTATTACAATCATGATAGATTTATAAATCACATTTCAAATCTCTCTGTTGTTCTTTATATTTTGAAAGGTCAAGAGGTGCGGTTATCTCCAATCTCTTGTGTCGCCTTAATGGAAAAATGTTAACTATGTTGAAAGGATTGTCTCATTAAGGGTATTTTCACTAGACTTATAATGACAACCGATGAAATAGCTGCAGTTCAGCTAGCTGAACGCGTTCGAGAGTACCTTCGGTTAAAGAGTTATCATTTGGATAAAATAATGCTATCATTTGGATACAAAGTCATCGGGAAACTAACTTTCAAGATTCATTTTGCCAAAGGTTATTTGCAATATAATGTCAATATAGTCTTCAGTAAGTTTAATATTTAGTTTCTTCTTTAAATGAGTATTATGTCATGTTAGTATTTTCCCATCACACCTACCTGTCACCAAACTGAGACTCTTGACGGAGAAATACCGTTCTCATACGCTTGCACAGACCTGGGTTGGATCTCTGAAACATTTTCTTGCAAATCGCAGACGCGACCCCCGCACAACGTTATTAACAAAACAACTTTTTTTATTGTTTGTAACAAGTGGAAAGAAATGTACTTGAAACTGAAATTTAAAGATTATTTAAGGATTTATTTTATGAAGTAACCCTGCCCTTTTCTTACATACACTTAAATAAAGTTGTTATGTCCACTTCTTCCGTACACTTGCTCGTGTAACGAAAGTCCCGTATGAAAGGAAATAACGATATATATATATATATATATATATATATATATATATATATATATATATCGTCGAAAGTAGTAGAAATGTAGTTTGCCAAAAATAATATGTGATGGGAAAAGTCAGCAATATATTTTATTTCTTCTATTCCTTTGGTTTTATTTTTCACTTTAACTTTAAAATATAGTTCTCAAAAGTTCAAATATGCTGTGAAAAGGAAGTATGTTCTTGTATTCAGTTTATTCAATTCATGATTTTTTGCGTATCATTAGTGACAGGTCGGTATAATATGCAAATACATAATTTCTATAATGCAAATACATATGTTAGAAGTATGTTCTTGTATTCAGTCAATTGGGAATTTTTTTGCGTATCATTAGTGACAGGTTAGTATAATGGGAAAGTACGTAATTTAAAATTATTCCAAGTTAGAAGTATGTTCTTGTATTCAGTTTATTCAATTGGTGATTTTTTGCGTATCATTAGTGACGGGTCGGTATAATAGGAAAGTACATAATTTAAAAATATTCCCAGTTAAAAGTATGTTCTTGTATTCAGTTTATTCAATTGGTGATTTTTTGCGTATCATTAGTGACTATCGGTCGGTATAATAGGAAAGTAATTTCTAACTATTCCAAGTTATATGTGTAATCTAACAATACTAAAACTATTCTGTATTTACTTTGGCCTTAATTTCGATATGGAACCCAGACATTAATTGAATTGTAAATAAATGCATTCTCTAAATACTTACATTTACGAACAAATCAATTTGTAATATCCATGTACAATTATATAGCCATTTCAGGGACAAATGGAGATTAATTTGATACAAATCTATAAATTTGTAGTAAATCGTTGCATTCGATGTATATGCTAAGCAGACAAGCTCACAATAAAATCTATGCCGCTTTTTAGCCGCAACACAACAATGTGACTGAATACTTGCGTCTAGGGAATTTAAATATGAACATATTCTCGACGTTAATAACTACCGTGTACCGCCATGCATATAGAAAGAGACTAGAAAGGTTATGTGACGCATATTTTACTAAACCTTAACAATATCTATATGGGACATTAGCAGTAACCGTACCAAAAAAAATGAAACTTTAGAGGTATTCATACATTTTCCAACAATGTACAAGTGCAGATACGGAGAACTGTTATACAACAATTTGTTTCAGCTATGCAGAATAATAATTACTCCTCCAAATATAATAATAGTATAACTCTTATTCCATGCATGGAACGTAAATGTTATTGAGGTATTGAATATGAATATTATGTTTGGTATAAAGGGTTTTCACTATTTTAGTTCTAAAAATGTAAACTTACTACTATGATTTCCTCAGTGTATAACATCAGTGAAATTACTACAGAAATACTTTTATATATATATATATATATATATATATATATATATATATATATATATATATATATATATATATATATATGTGTGTGTGTGTGTGTGTGTGTGTGTCTGTGGCTTGGTACATGAATTGCCTAAGTCAGTTTTTTCCAACATGACTTTGTTTGCTTATGTCTCTTTAAAAAATATTTTTTTCAGTGTAAGAAGTACCCAAGTCTGTACAATGGTTTAGAAAAAACTTTTAAAGCATCGGACAGACTTGGATACTTCTTACATTGAAAATAATATTTTTTAAAGAGACATAAGCAAACAAAGTCATCTTGGAAAGAACTGTCTTAGGATCTCCTTGTACCAAGCCACAGATATATATATATATATATATACATATATATATATATATATATATATATATATATATATATATATATATATATATATATATATACAGTTAAACTTCTCTATGGGGCTCATGGTTCAGAAAAAAGGGGTCGTTTTTTGGGGTGGCCGTCGAGAAGAGACGCCACACATACGACGACATATACATATATATATATATATATATATATATATATATATATATATATATATATATAGATATATAGATAAATAGACAGATATACATATATATATAGACATAGATATATATATATATATATATATATATATATATATATATATATATATATATATATATATATATATATATATATATATAGATAGACAGATATATACATATATATATATATATATATATATATATATATATATATATATATATATATATATATATATATATATATATACTCATAATATTTACGTATATGTTCATACTTATACAATCTCGTGTAAAGGCTTAAGATTGTATCACTCTTTATATTTTTATAATACCACTTTCAACACATACAAAATCTGTTAAACCTTCTTAAATTTATTTAAGCACAGCAGTCAGATGTACAAAGCAACATACTGCCTTGAAACACAGACAGATTTCAGTTTTAGGCGTTTAAATTATTACGCGAGGCAACTTTTATCCGTAAACAAACAAACACACACACACACACACACACACACACACACACATATATATATATATATATATACACATTCTACTTGCAAATCTTTCCTTTTCCTCTCCCCGAAGCAAGAATAAGAGAATGTGGAATTCTGCGTGATAAACTTTAACCAGAACTTTTCCGTCTGGGGAAGCTTCGTTTCTGCTCTAATGGCATGTTTAAAAAAATGTGGAAGAAAAGAAACTACAATAATAAATTCCCATTCCCTGTTTTTGGAATGTCTGGAATCAAATACATTTGCGTGTGGCAGGGATCCGCAGGAATGCCTAAATGCGGAAAGTAAGAAATATCTTTTGAAATATGTTAAAAATTGTGCGGGGGGGGGGAGGGTCGGGGGGTATTGAAAAGGAATTTATCGTCTTGTGAAATTTATATGCAGTTAAAGGTTGTCTGGAAATATATTTAATATTAGCGGCTATGATCTTTTTTTTGTGCATAAAGAAGCCAATCATAACTGAAATAAAAGTATAATTTTATTTTAAATATGCTGAATTTGGGGGAATTTTATTGCAGTCAACTTTTACATTTGGGAATGAAAAATTCGATAATGTTATTGTTTCAATATTTACAATACCCCCCCCCCTTCTAATGAACATTCATCAATAATTTGTGAATTCTCCATCATATCATAAATAACTTACAATAATCTCCCTCTAATGAATTTCTATGCATCAATTATTTGTAAGATATTTATTATAATCTAAACTATTTACAATTGTCCCCATCTAATGAACTTATATTCAACAAATATTGGCAAATTATTCATTATAACTTAAATTATTTGCACTAGTCTTCCTTTAATGAACTTTGTGCATCGATTGCATGTAAGTTATTCATTTTATAACCAAGTTTATAACCAAGTGAGTTATTCATTTTATTTACAAAACTGCCCCTCTAATGAACTTCTAGTCATCAATAAATTGTAAATTGTTCATTATAGCCTAAATAACTCACAAGAATCTACCTCTAATTAACTTCTATCCATCAATAATTTGTAAGTTATTTATTATAATCTAAACTATTTAAAATTGTCTCCAAATAATGAACTTTTATTCAACAATTATTTGTAAGTTATTCATTACAACCTAAATTATTTACAATAATTCCACTCTAATGAACTTTTTTAATCGATTATTTTTCAAGTTATTCATTTTAAATAACAAAAATTATTCTCAATAGTTCCCCTCTAATGAACTTCTGTTCAATAAAATGAACCTATTAAAGAAATTTTTCTACAATATCTGGACCATGATTGATATTTACGGTCAAAAGATTCCACATATAGTGATATAATATTTTATAAGTATAGTTTTGATTTTAAAATTTCTTTCTAAAAGTTTTTGAAATTGCAGTTTCAAAAATATATGTCAGTGTTCGGATCTTTGCAAAAATATAAAAAAAAATTGTTAGCAAAATGCCAAAGGGAGGAGAACTGAGCTTTAGAAATATTTTTCCCGTTTATTAAAATATATGAGCAGCAATACGTTCTACTTGAAATTTTGAATCCCCCTGTATTATTAGAAGTTTCATTTCCTATATATAACTATTTTTAAAATTCTTTATTTTCCTTTCTCATCTTTTTTTTTTAAGGAACGTATAAAATGAAATTTCTATATAAAGTTTTGTGATCCTTTTTTATACACATAAATTTAGCCCTTGTTATAAATTCAATTTTCATCCACGACATATGAAATAATCTAAGTAATGAATGTTCTCTCACACTATAAAGAGAAATATAGTTTAGTTTTCTTGTACAATTCATCTTGTACATCATTTTTAAATATTCTTCAACCTTTTTTTTATTTTCGTGGTTAATTACTTTGGATTTAATGAATTTTCTTGATGGAGAAATTTTGAAATGTAAAGACGAGAATGCTCTGAATTTCCGTATATATGCTCGTATATATGAAGACGAGTGGCCGTCGCAGGCTTCTTTCATAACAGGCTATCTATATATCTATATATATATATATATATATATATATATATATATAGATAGATAGCCTGTTTCTTTCATAACATCATTTTCCACAGGCTTCTTTCATAACGATGGCTCTAGGAAGTATTTCATTGGATCTGAACAAAATATAGGTGGATGATGGTTAGGGCATTCGGTACCAGAATCTGTGGGTTCGAATCACACTTTTGGAATGGATGCTTGTAGCCATTTGGAATCTTTAAACAGTACGTCCTGGTCTAATTATATATACAGAGACTGTTCAAACATTTTTTAGACGATGTATATTGTATTCACAAAACTAAACTACATAAAATTCTTGTGTTTTAAATGTTTTATTTGACATCCCTTATTCTGAACTATCTTTCGACACCGCAATTTCCAGGATAATAATGCCTTTTGAAGTGTCAGAAGAGGTATTCTATCCCATTCCTCCTGAACATCTTTCCAGAGTCCTGTAAGGGTTTTGGGACGACGTTTGGATAATGCAGATTTTAAAAGTCCGAAAGCACAAAAATCCTTAGGTGATACATCTGGAGATTTAGTAGGGATATCAGTGAAGGGTATGGCCTTGATACCAGTTTTTTGTTCCATTTCTTTTAGGAAATTTACAGTGGATTTTGATGTGTGACTGCTAGATTTGACACGATGGAGTCTCACAGATTGATGGCACTGTGGGTAAAGCGATGGTATTTCATTCAGAAAAATTGGCGATAAAATGTACTGCTGGCCACCCAAATTGCAAAACCAAGAAAGACAAGAGATATCACAACAAAATTTATTTTGTAGATAACATGTTGACCAAGTATCAAATGATTAAATTTATAGACTTCTGTGAAGTGTGGTTCCTGCCGAAATCAGTAGCCAGAGTAGCCGCCATTGTTGGAGATCACCGCTGCCACACGCCTCGGCATTGATTCAAAGAGACTTTGGATGAGTTCTTGGGGTACAGCAGACCAAGCAGCTTCCACACGTTGCCAAAGTTGATCTGCTGTGGCAGCTGGGGATGGAATCTGGGTCAATCGTAGAGCAACCATGGACCACATGTTTTCTATCGGCGAAAGATCCGGAGAGCGAGGCGGCCAGGGAAGCAATTCAATCTGGCGATTGACGAAGAACCATTGGACAATGCGTGCCACGTGTGGTCGCGCATTATCCTGTTGAAATATGGCTGTGGGCAAGCCCAGAATGTAAGGAAGGACAACTGGCTCCAACACCTCGGAGATGTAGCGCTGACTGTTTAAAGTACCGGCAATGCGTACTAGAGGTGTGCGAGAGTAATATCCAATACCACCCCATACCATAATACCCGGTGCAGGACCAGTGTGGCGGTGCATAACGCGGCTGTTCAGCATCCTCTCTTTACAGTGTCTCCAGACTCGAATGTGACCATCGTGCTGTTGCAAACAGAAGCGTGACTCGTCAGTTAAGACAATTTCATTCCATTCAGCCGTCCACACCCTTCTGTCATTGCACCATTGGCGGCGGAGACGTCTGTGATTCTTCGTCAAGGGTAGACAAAGCAATGGACGTCTTGCGGACAGACCACTCTGCTGTAAACGGCGTCGAATGGTACGCGCAGACACTGGATGATGCGTTACAGACTGCATGTGCTGTGCTATGGTTCGTGATGTGACTGAGCGATCCGTCACTGCCATGCGCACAATTTGCCTATCATCACGTGAACTGGTGCGCTGAGGTGGATGCGATCGAACACGCCAGTCCATCGTACCCTCCTGTATCCAACGATCACATATCCGCATTACATTTGTTTGGTTTCGTCCAACACGACTACCGATTTCCCTGACAGATAATCCACAATCTCGGTACGCCACTATCCTTCCTCTGTCGAACTCAGATATTTGATCAAAAGATGATCGCTGTTTTCGACGAGGCATAATTGATCGTTTTTTGAAAAACCACAAGGAAAACACAATTGCCGAACTTGAAATCGTCGAAATCTCCAAGCCTTAAATAGCGCTTTGAAGTGGCGCCACAGGCGCGCGTGATGTGCGTCTGCGCTGAAATTCTAATCATTTGCATATCTCACCTCCGCTAATGCATTTTGTAAATTTCATGTTATTTGCATGTTTCCTTCAGGGTGTTGCATTTAGAGTGGTCAGCAGTGTATGTTCCTCATAGTATTTGGAGTCAATCTTGACATTTTTTCCAATCTCTTTATTTTTAACTTGCCATTATAAGAAAAACCAGCAACAATCATGAATCCCTTAGAAAAACTTTCTTTCGATTCTTTGAACCATGTACTTAAATTTTTTTCTCCCCTTTTATGATAATAAATGGCTCTTTTTTTGTTGCAATCATTTAAATACACCCATGATTCATCTATTGTGACAATTGTTTTCCTTTTTTCTTTGGATAAGTGTTTCTCATATAGAATTCTGCAGCATGTCCTGCGTTCAGCGATATGGTTTGGAAGAAGACGATGCACATTGCGTTTTTACGCTTTCTTAAGATTTAAATCAATGTTTATCATTTTGTTTACAGTGGACACCGAGCATTTTAATGATTTTGCAACTATCCTTTGACTAGGGGGATTTTCTTTTAACATTAAACAACGTACCTTTGCAATAGTCGAAGATGTCCGTTTTTTCCTTGGATACTTGTTTGGAATTTTTGTCCCACTTGAGGCTCCAATTTGACGTTTTTTTCCTTTCTTGTTGACGATATTACCTATCGACGCCTTAGATATCACAAAACTATGACTCTCACATCGTTTTTGGATAACGGTGTATGCAAATTTCTCTTCGGAAAGAGCATAAATGTAGCCTTCGAACCACTGCTTTGTTAAAAATGCCATTTTGAATAAAAACAAAACTTTCAAGCCTCAGACGATAATTTTGACTTTTAAAAACATAGTACAATTGCAATTATTTCTTTTGCAGCAAACGAATTTTTATTACCGCTTACCAAAATCGTCTAAAAATGTGCGAACAGCCTCTGTGTATATATATATATATATATATATATATATATATGTATGTAAGACAAAGCTGAAAGTGAAAAACCAGTATGAGATATAAAACTACTTGCTGCCAGGAACTAAAAACATGAAAAGATAAGTATTAAATAGGTTTTATACAGCATCTCTTCATCAGCGGTGCCGAAACTGTTTAAAAACAAATGGATTGTTTCTGATAAGTATGATCTAAACAATAAACATACTTAGACACCGTACAATCCATTAGAAACAGAAGAATTGAATTATTAGTTACTAAATCAAGGAACTCCAAGCCTGGCGCTAGACAGAGTGGAAGTTAAGAATAGGAAACCGCAAGAAGACAGACGTCACAAAACTTGCAACCATGGAGCATATGGAAACACAGAAGCAGACTTACTATGGAGCCTGTGTTATAGGACAATTAAACCTATATTAAATTAGTTTTTTATTATTACTAAGCGTAATATATTTTTATTTTTTAATTCATATTATTTTTAGTTAAGAATTTAATTGTTATTAATTAATTTAATTTTTAGTATTTATTTTCAATAATTAATCATATTATTTTGTATTATTAATTAATTGCAACAGAACAAGCTATTCATTAAATCTAAAACAACCAAGTATGTGCTTGGAAAGACCAACGAGTTAATAATTACGTTTTAGCACAACTAACAAGTCTAAAATATTCTTATTCCTATTGTCTTTAGAACAAAGCTTTTATATATATATATATATATATATATATATATATATATATATATATATATATATATATATATATATATATATATATATATATATATATATATACAGTGGAATCTCGATCGTTATCGGATCCATCGTTTTTCCGTATGTGTCGTTCACACACACACACACACACACGTATATATATATATATATGTGTGTGTGTGTGTGTGCGTGTGTGTGTGTGTGTGTGTGTGTGTGTGTGTGTGTGTCTGCCTGTGTATGTGTGTGTGTGTGTGTGTGTGTCTGCCTGTGTATGTAAGTAAGTGTAGTGATATGTGTTTCAAAATAACCTATTATTATTAATGATCCCTTATCTCAAAGACAGAACTACGATACTCACCCTTCTGTTCAAGATATATTACTCCAGTTGCTTAGTTTCGGTTCCTTCGCATTAAATACATTGCCCCTCCATTTCTACTGGGAAGACAACAACACCGAATCATTATCCATAGGTTTATGCGCGTTGCCATGTTTGAATCTAATGCTAGAACATCCTTTCAGCTGTGTGTTAGAGGAGGTGATGGCATAATCAAGAGAGCTATCTCTGTTTTCCTGTCCAAATGAATTATTTATGGGAAGATATTCCTTTGTTTTCTTTTTCCTCATTTTAAATAAAAGCCTCAGATCCTCCCGTGAAATTATTATCGACTCTATTTACTTACTTGATAAATATTATATATATATATATATATATATATATATATATATATATATATATATATTCACCTATTGTCTTAAATATCCAACTGAGGTAACTGAAGAAATAAATTAATTTAAACTTATAATCCTGTTCCTTTTCAATTTTAGCAATATCTCATTAATGTTAACTTTAATTTATCTATAATGTTAAGGCAAAAATAATTTAATATTCTAGATCATGCATTTTTATTTCTACTTCCTATATATTTAAATCTTAACATTCTTAATATTCTTACCATATGTATAATTATTTATTTATTTGCTTTAAGCGTTCTGCTCAAAGCGAATTTTATAATTTTAACTACTTACACATTGCTAAGTAAATATTTATACATATCGGTGTAAAAGAGACGTAATATATGCAAAACTCTACATGAAATTCATAGTTGTTTGCATTCATATTGCAAGAGTAATAAAGGAAAATTAAAAATAATAATTTTAATCATAAATTAAGTAAATATTTACTTATTACATATTTCCTGCTCAGTTTCGTTATAACGTATGAGTAGAATATTAAAAAGGAGATTTCTTTATCAACAGACAAAGCACATGAATTCAAAGTTAAGTTAATATCCTTATAAAATATTAAAATATTTTCCTGAATTTTATTCATTAACCTTTAGCTTACGGGGCCATATATATATATATATATATATATATATATATGTATGTATATGTATGTATGTATATGTATGTATATATGTATGTATATGTATGTATATATGTATATATATGTATGTATGTATATATGTATGTATATGTATGTATATATGTATGTATATGTATGTATATATGTATATATATGTATGTATATATGTATATGTATATATACGTATGTATGTATGTATATGTATGTATGTATATATACGTATGTATGTATGTATGTATGTATTCATTCTCGGACCCGTATTCTTGGGATACATGCTATCCCACCCCGTAAGGAAAAGGTTAACACCATACATTGATTATGATTATTTCTGCTTGATACTCTAGCATCATAACCCATTTTCAAAAAACCGTCGAAAATTAGAAGAAAAAAAATTAAGTTTTCTCTTACCGTTCAACATCCTTAAATAACCTTACGCTACATGCTCGAAACTTTAATCATTTATCACGAATCGTGGTATTTGCCCTCCGAGATCCTGCGCGCTCGATTTCAGGCATCAGCAGCAGTAGAATGTTCAGGAAGCGCTATCGATTTTCACCATTCGATTATTTTACATTAGGCAGAGTTTATTCGGGTTCGGGCCGGAAGTAAATAGAGAAACCACCAAGACCTCAAGTAGGTGAGTTTGAGTTGCGGGACTCTCGGCAAACAACGGTGTGGTGAAACGTGATTTACATTTTACCCGATATACGCATCCGGAGAAGTTTTAATCTTGTACTCGTGGTTGTGAGGCGATGGATTTATTGAATACCTTTAGAATAACTGAGATAGGTGCAAATTGAATCGGGGGATGAGAGTTAGCACTTAGTAGAAAACATCCAAACTTACATAAGTTGAGGCTCCAGAACTGAAACTTGCTTAAGTTTTGATGAATATTTACTCTCTCACGATAAATTTTTGAAAGCAAGACGATATATGCAGCGTTCAATATACTTTTGCATTTTACAATATGATAGGCAGAATTTTTTAAAGAAGAATATTTAATATACAGGGTGGTTATAATTAAAGTTCCACTTTGAAATGGTCATAAAAGGAAAAGTACTGGACCAAATGTTATCAAACTTGGTAATAGTTTAAAGGAGGTCATGGAAATTTCTTTTGCGCCAAAAAAGGTTAAAAAACTCACCAGCAGGGGGGGGGGAATGGTGTTGTATGCAATATTGTTAAAAGACATAAGGGTCGGAACCTAACTTAACCTTTTGTTACACGGGTTTAACATTTTGTATACCCTGAAGAAACATTGACCTAAATAAAATTACCATTTAAAGTGTGCGCATTCCGGAAATCGTTTTCTTACAGATCGCTAATTTGAGAATTTTGAAGCCTGAATTCGGTCCTAAGACATGCAGATATATCGGTTTAAAACTTTTTAATCGTTTCTAAAACGAAACTGTTTGTGGGGTTATGCAAAACCGCAATAGCTTGTAATTGGCTTACGGCAGGAAGAAGGAAATGATTTATACAGATGCGCTTTACGCGTCATTTGATTTTCCAGATAAAAGTGAGCCTGTTTGTCAGAGTTCTCATTATTACGAATCGACAATGTCTCTAACCATGCAAGACCGTGCTTTTCTCGTTAAATGTTATTATGAATGCGGTAGCAATGAACGGCGTGCTTTGAAAGGTATCGTTCAGTAAGAGGAATACACCGAGGGTCAATGGCACCGCAGGGTTTGAGGAAAATGATGGCAAAGTTTGAAGCCACGGGTTTGTTATCTGTTGCACCTGGGAAAGGAAGGAAACCTGCTTCTGTGGAAACCGAGGAGGTTGTTTCCTTAGCAGGGGAGGAAGCAAAACTGGAACGCACACACGGTACGTGCAGCGTACGTGCTGCCGTATGTCGAATGGACCATGGAGTACGGTGTACAAAACTGTCCGTAAAGTGCTGCAGTTCTACCCATACAAAATCAAACATGTTCAAGAACTTAAACGTAACGATCCTGCTGCAAGAGAACCTTTCGCTTTGGAATTCCTTGCACGGATGTAAATGGACGAACATTGGCCATGGAACATTTTGTGGACAGATGAGGCCCATTTTTACCTAAATGGCTATGTCAACACCCATAACTGCAGGATTTGGGCCAAAAAAACCCCTCATGTTATCTACCCAGTTCCATTGTGCATTCTCCTAAAGTCACCGTTTGGTGTGGTATGACAGCTAGTTTCATAATTGGACTATTTTTCTTTGAAGATCAGTAGACAGCTGGACCTCTTGCATGCACTGTGACTGCAGCTCTCTTAGAGTCAATGTTGAGATGTTTCGTGATACCTGAACTCCAGCAACGTGGTATTTTAGACACCAAGATTTTTATGCAGGACGGGGCCCCACCGCACATTGGTACATGTGTCACACTGTTACTTTTAAGCAACATTTCACGAACGAATGGATTATAGTCAGAAACTTCCCCACAAAATGGCCACCCCGGTTACCAGACCTCAACCCCTGTGACTTCTGGCTACGAGATTATCTCAAAAGCACTGTTTATGGTGATAATCTAAAGAATGTGGAAGAATTGAAAGATGCGATACACCGAAATGTCCGTAAAATTCCTCATGATATGCTAAGAGCTACTGTTGAGAATACGGTAATGCGATTTAACTTGCTTTCGGAAAATGGTGGACGCCACATTGAACATGCTTTGTAACACGTTTCAGAAACGATTAAACACATTTTAAACCGATGTCTGCATGTCTTCTTTCGTTTAACAATACTGCATACAGCGCCATTCTCCCCTGGTGGTGAGTTTTTGAACTTTTTTTTTGGTGGAAAAGAAATTCCCATGACCTCCTATTATTAATACATATTGATAACATTGGTCCAGTAGTTTTCCTTTTATGACCATTTCAAAGTGGAACTTTAATTATAACCATCCTGTATGTTTTGAAATGGAGACTCTGCATCTGCTTCGCTTTATTTTAATTACTTTGAATAAGAATATCAGACAGATTAATAAATATTTGAAATTTCACGGACTTTAATGGCACGAAACTTTTTACATAAAAAGCCGACTAAAGATTGAGGTACCTGTTATGGTCCGAAGTTGATACTAAAATAAAATGAATATTTTATTATACATAAAGTCAACCCTGTTTCGGTGCGGTAGATGGGGACCGCACACAAAAAAAGAAAAACTGTTAGGCAAATGAACCCTAAAAGGGCTATCTAAACTTCAGTTTATTAAATCGTTTACTTGTATTACTTTCCGACATTCATGATATCGTTTTAGACTGACGTAGCACTTATTAACTAACAACTAATGGCGTCACGGTAACTTTGACGTCATACATCTGAGAAATGGGGTTTTTCATTTATTTTCCCCATGGTTTGTTAATTTTCCTTTCCGGTGAATTTCATGCAAATTTATGTCAATGTTATGTTACTTGTTTGTATAAATACTGTTGGAATTAGAGAAAAGGTGCTTGCCAAAGCAAAAAACAATTAAAAATTTTATAAAATAAAATAAAAATATAATTTTACTATCCTTAACCTTCCTTCTAGCACTTATTATTTGTCTCTGAGTAAATTCTTTTGGATTTGCTCGGTTTCCTACTAGTTTTAGAACTCACGGATTCTGAACCTTATCTCTCTATCCAATCACTTTTCTTCCTCCTTTCTCTACCTGTCAATTGAAAACCAGCTTTCAGACAGCAATTGACTCCGCTTTCACCAGAGAAGCATCAAGAAGTTCCTGGAGACGTTCAATGACAACTCTTCATTTCACCCTCCAAAGCTATGACCATAAAACTCTCTGCTTCACTGTGTTGCAATTTACGCTTCCGAAGATATTAAAAAAAAGAACATTCCTTTTCTCATTTCGGTGGAACTTTCGCTCTCCGTTATCAATCTCATGAAATATCTGTGTTAGAAGTCGATGGCCTAGGCAACACAGTTAATCACATGATCCTATGTCCTATGGTCCTATAGCAAAGGTGCCGGCTAGCAGCACACAAAATTGAACTCACGAGCTAGTGAGATTCGTGTGTTAGAAGCCTCTGTGTGAAATTATTTTGATTATACAAATGTTTTAAGTTATTGCTTTTAATATTTTAAAATGTTTATTGAAGTTCTGAATAAACTTAGTTTTTAACTTAATTCTTGCTGATTCGTAAACACACCCCATGCCAGACCAGTGCGGACTCTTATATTGTCACTCATCGTGACAAAAATGCACTAAAGAAATATTCAGAAATTTATAACTAGCTATAAGAAATAATTTCTCACAGCATATTAAAGAAAAAAAATTATGCGGTGGAGAGGGATCGCATAAGAAAAGTTTCAATTAGGAAATATGTCAAAGCTTTACGAAATAGCGAGAAAAAGCTTTCCAAACAAAATAAATAATTTAATTACATATTGAAACATTTGAAAAAAAAATTAGTTTCTTATTTTAAACATGGAGAAATATTCAAAATGTACATAATTCTATACTACTCGTCGTAGTCCAAAACGCGTATAGTCTGATGAACTGGCTCGTAATGGCTTTCGTCACTTGAAGGTAACAGAGTTCATTTATTTTTTGTTACAATGTAGTCGGTGATAAGTTTTTGCGACGATGGGCTTTTGATCAGCTGCTTGTAAATGTCGCGATAGCTAGATATACACGATTGGAGCTCTTTTTGGAATTTCGAACTTCTTTCGGAACTGTTGTAAGATATACACAAGAATCGAACTTTTGAGTGAATTAAAGAAGCTGCTTTAGATATGCTAATTTCGGCATACGCGCTTAGTATAAATACCACGCAGCGTCATTAATGGGAGGGGGATGTTGTTAAGGTTGAAAAGGTGTTATCCTGCGCTAGTGCTTAGCGGGCCAGAAGTTTACATGGCAGTACTGCTGGTTTGACTTACTGTTCGTGAGTATAAAAATATATTGTTCTTGAAAGCTGTGTTTATACATTCCGTACAAGTAGTACGCATGCTTATTGCTGTAAAAGCCAATTATATGTGCAACGAATTCAATAAACATTGTTTCATGTATAAACTGTGTTTGCTTCAAATTCAAATAGAGTGCCACTTCAAATTATATACACCCAAGTCTGGGTAGAAGTGAGCAGTAGAAACTCTATACTGGCGCCCGAAATTATATATACCCTGGTAGTTAGCGTTACATTTGTAACGAACAACATAATTGAAATTAAAAACTGTGTACTGTGTACTTATATTGATAAAATTGTTGCAAGTACTTATATACTATTTAAAAAATGAGTGTTGTAGAACAAAATCCTGCTGGAAATTTTCCTCGGGTAATTATGGTTCAGCAAATTGCGCCATTCGAAGCCACCTTCAATGGCGGCCCCTCAAGCCAATTCCTAAAGAAAATTGAGCATTACTTTCAGCAACAATGCACCCCAGAGGGGGATAAACTTAAAATTGCTCTAGCCGCTTTAAGAGGTAGTGCATATCAGCGGTACACGTGTATGAAAAGCAGTAATCTGATTTTTGACTATTCGTCATTCCAGCAACAGTTTCTTAGCGTTTTTCCAAAGACCTTTAATCAAAGTGAAATTGAAGCGGAAATTTATTCGCTAAGGCAACGTGAAGGTCAGTCTGCGTTAGATTTTGCTACAGAAAAGATTTCTAAGTGTGAGGAATATTTAGAAGGGGTAACGGAAGCGGTAATCTTAAAAATAGTTATCCAACGTTTGAAGCCAAGTGTTCAAGATTTTTTAGATAATCAAACAATTACAAGCAAGGTTACCCTCCTTCAAGCTTTAGCTAAATATGACAATAGGCATTTCTTCGCTACCCCTCACCGTCATTCAGGTACGAGAAGTTTTATACAGCCGCGCCAAAATTTTTCGCGAGTTTCAAACCAGCAGCGTAAGCAGTACCGCAGGCAAAATAATAGAAGCGCACGGCGTGATAATGAAATTAGTGCACTTAAAGTAAATAATATGCAAGCACCTTACTTGCACTGGCAAGTTGATTCACATGATATGGTTCAACCTGTTGAAACTGTTTGGTCAAATGTATTATTTTGTCCGAGCAGTAATCATTATTTTGAGAATAGTGAAAGTCAGGGTATTTTTGTGGCTTATAAAGAAAGTGAGTCTAGCTGGAATAATGCGGTAATTCCAGTACAAATTTCTGAAAATAGGGCCGATACTAATGCTAGTGGTTTAGAAAATAAATCATCGGACACTTCTATTAATGCTATACCTGATATTATTAATGCTATACCTGATATTATTGATGCTATACCTGATATTTTAGATGATATTCACACATCTGTTACTGAAGGAAATTTAGTAGATGACGAAGTATGCGTTACGGAAGTTAGTGAATACTTATTAGTTGACGACAATAAAAATTCTTTAAACGATAGTAGGAACTCGCTAGGTAATGATGATATTATTTCAAGTTTCCATCCGAATGAGGATGCTGTAGGCCAGGTTGATAATATGGTTTTAAATAAAGTACATGAAAACCATACTGAGAGTCAGGATGAAAAGTTGACACAGAGTTATACTGTAAGTAGTTTAGCTGATGCTTCGGATGTTATAGACGCAGGTTGCATTAAAACGCACCAGTACGAAAAGCTTAATCTTCCTGAAACTGAAGCAGTGTTAAAGAATTTAAATGATAACGATTCTGATATCGCAAGTTTCAAAGAGACTTTTTCGTCAAAAGAGGATAAAACTAAAGTTAAGGGGGATAAAAAACGTGAAAAAGCGCCTTCAGGTTCCAGCATTAAAACTGCAAATACTGAAGTAATTAAGGCGGTAAACAAGAAGTTGCATAAGCACCAATACCAAAAACAGAGTCAGTTTGTAGAAAAACATGACACAAGTAGAGAGATAAAGCCAGTAACTAAACACGTTGGTGCGGCGTATAAATTTGACAAAATAGAATCTGCATTAAAATCTAATACCGATACAAGCAAAAGTACGAAGAAAGGTAAAGTGTGCACTACAAAAACTCCATCAAAAGATGAATGCGTCGTTGATAAGGTACACAAGGTTATCAAAAGGAAGAATGACAATTTTAAAGTTCCTTTGCATAAGTACAGGAAACGGAAGATTTCTGCCGCCCAGCAAGGTTGGCCTCCTCCCAAGAGACCTCCTGTCCATCGTCAAGCCGGACCAGCGCCTCAGGACCTACGACCTGCTGCACGAAGGATGCCCACACGGTCAACGAACCCCTTTACTAGGACTGCGACCATCAAGAGAGGTTCCACGGATTGGACAGACTGGTGCAAGGAAGTTGCTGCATTCATGAGGAACAAGTCTTGTATCAATTCTCTTATTCTAACTCCCACCCTTTAATAAAACCGAACCAAATTGGTTTGAAGTTCCCCATTGTATATACTGTAAACATTTTGAGGGGAAGTGGTGAGGCACTGAAAAAAAAAAGACATACTGTTGTTTTATAAATTTTTGAAGGGGACATGTAGTGACTAGGAAAAAAATACATACTGCACAATATAACAATTAACCACTAATGTACTAACTTCACAAAAAAATAACACATGTACATTATAAATTGGGGGAGAGCAGATACAGTCAAGAAATGTCATGCTGTGCAATTGTGTTGTCACTTTTAATTAAAATAGATATTCTAGGGCGCAGTTGGCCATCCCAGTATCCGCAACTCTGCAAATCCACTGTTTGATGGTGTCACCTGGACCCTTCGAAGTTAGTTTTGTAAAATGGTAGTGGCGTTTTTCCTCCACACAACGTGTGGAAGGTTTTTTGACTTTGCCACCCATTATGTAAAAAGTCAGACCAGCACGCGTTTTCAATTAGTTAACTGAAGCCGTTCAGACCTCAGTTACCTAATTTTTTTTTTCGAGGGAGGCCAGTGTAAGGTATACACAAGATTCGATTCACAAGAATCGAACTTTTGAGTGAATTAAAGAAGCTGCTTTAGATATGCTAATTTCGGCATACGCGCTTAGTATAAATACCACGCAGCGTCATTAATGGGAGGGGGATGTTGTTAAGGTTGAAAAGGTGTTATCCTGCGCTAGTGCTTAGCGGGCCAGAGGTTTACATGGCAGTACTGCTGGTTTGACTTACTGTTCGTGAGTATAAAAATATATTGTTCTTGAAAGCTGTGTTTATACATTCCGTACAAGTAGTACGCATGCTTATTGCTGTAAAAGCCAATTATATGTGCAACGAATTCAATAAACATTGTTTCATGTATAAACTGTGTTTGCTTCAAATTCAAATAGAGTGCCACTTCAAATTATATACACCCAATTCTGGGTAGAAGTGAGCATAGATTCTCTATACTGTTATCTATGTATTTTAAGAAAATGCCATTCCAATTTGCTGGAAAATTCCAATTGCTGCGTATATTCTATCGTCTGTCATAGAATCTGTTTCTTCTTGTACGTGTTCATGATCTGTTAAGTTATTGATGAAGTTCTTATCGTCCTGTGCGTCTTTTGTTCCGAAAAATACGGTGAGATGACACGAATATCCGTGATTTCAGTACTTGAAAACTGTTATTGAGATGGTTTAATACTTTAAATTAAAAAAAAACATTTAGGAAAATCTGTTGTTTGAAAAATTTCTAAATATGTATTTAATCTCTGTCTGAAATTTTAATTTCTATCCAAAATATAGATAGAATATTTTGAATAGAAGTTCTTGCTATATATACAAAGGACATTGGTTTGAAATTATGTTTATGTTGTTAGGAAACTTTAAACTATTAATCCTGATATTCTTTAATACTATCACAGTATACTTTGACCATTTGTGCTGAATTCTATTAACATACAATATATATATATATATATATACACAGTGGAATCTCGATCGATCGCTTTCGGATCCATCGTTTTTCCGTATGTGTCGTTAATTTTATCCAGTCCCAAAAATCATATTGCTTTGTTATGTTTCCGCATCTACCGTTTTCCCGCATTTATCGTTCATTTCAATCGGTCCCCTGAAAAACGATAGATCGATATATATATATATATATATATATATATATATATATTAGTCTAATGCGGAGACACTTCTCGTTAGACATAAATCCAGTCCGCAATCCAGTTCCACAAAAAACCCCGTTGAAAATTAGAAAAAATTTTAAGTTCTCTCCGACACTAAAATATCCTTAAATAACCTTACACTACATGCTTCAAACTTTAATCATTTATCACATGTCGTGGTATTTACCACCCGAGATCCCCCACGCTCGATTTCAGGCAGAATGTTCAGCAAACATATCGATTTTCACCATTCGATTATTTTACATTAGGCAGAGTTTATTCGGTCTGCGGTTTTCGGGCCGGAAGTAAATAGAGAAAACCACCAAGACCTCAAGAAGGTGAGTTTGAGTTTGCGGGACTGTGGGCAAACAACGGCTCTGATAAACGTGATTTACATTCTACTCAATATACACATCCGGATAAGTTTTAATCTTGTTCTCGTGGCTGTGCGGCGATGGATTTATTGAATACCTTTAGAATAACTGAGATGGGCGCAAATTGAAACGGGTAAAGGGGGTTTAGCACTTAGCAGGGAGCATCCAAACTTACAAAAGTTGAGGCTTCAGAACGGAAACTTGCTTGGGTTTTGATGAATATTTACTCTCTCACAATAAATCTTCGAAAGCGAGAAGATGTATGTATTCGAGAGTTCAATATACTTTTGAAATTTGCAATATGATATGAAAAAGTATCTAAATAAGATTTTTTAATACACTTTTTTAATTGGAGACTCTGCTATGCTATATTTCAATTATTTTGAATAAGACTAGCCGGCAAATTAATAAATAATTGAACGTTTACGAACTTTGATGGTGCATTTTAAAATATCGTATTTTTCGGACCAAAAGACTTAAAAATAATACGTAAAAAATACACTTTAAAATTGGGATGAGTCTTATGATCCGAGGATAATATTAAAATTAAAATGAATATTATACATGCATATATATATATATATATATATATATATATATATATATATATATATATATATATATACAGTTGGCTCTCTGTTTAACGACTTTCAAGGAACCGCGAAAAATCGTCCTTAAGTAGAGATCGCCATTAAACAGAATTTGTGAAAAAAATAGCATTTCCCTACACTCTTTACAGGTTGAACGATAAATATATTTCTTAATATATTGGCGTGTTTAAAAATGTTATTTTTATTATAATTATTATTTTATTCACAAAAAGTTATTTTAAATTGCATTGAAAAAAGAGTACAAACAATACGATAAATTTGGTTTTAACAAAGTCAAAAAGTGTTGAGTGCTTCATTTTTCGCCTTTTTTTTGTTATTCTGTTTTCCCGATTTTCTAAAATGTTAAATGTGTCATCTTCCATATTCGATGTAATATAGCGTATAGAGCAGAAGTTGCATGTGTGTAAGACGGTGGCAGTGTCTCATTTTCCGTGTCTTCTACTTCACCTTCTATGTCTGACTCTGTGTTTTCGTTTACTATATCTTCATAAATTTGTTCTACATTTCTGTAATCTCTTGTTGAAACAGATTCATAACAATAGTAAAAATCTTGAATTGTAACATCCTCATCTTCAACAAGACTTCTCCATTCTTCAGGGGTAATGTCATCTTCGTTGATTTCTACATCCATACTTTGCAGTCCCACTACAAGTTCTTTGTGAATTCCAGCAACGCGAAAGCAGTTTTTTTATTGTGGATGAAGAACTTCTTTCCATGCTGATGTTATCATGTGCATTGCTTCCAAGATCGTAAATTTTCTAATTTTCATACTATCAGCCGAATGGATTTTAATTTCCTAATTGGAGACTTTCTGTAGTATGCTTTCACACTGCGAATGATACCCAGGTCTAATAGCTACAACTTGCTAGTGCAATTAGCAGGTAAGAAATGAATAGTCAAATTTGTAAGCCAAGGGATATTTGGAGTATGTGTAATGCAATGGTCGATTAAAAGTAAAACTTTTATCTTTTCTTGACGCATTTTTGCATTAAATTTTCTAATTCAGTCAATAAAAATTTGTGATGTCATCCATGCTTTATTGGAAATCCGGTACTCACAAGGTTTCCTGGTGATATTCTTAAAACACCTTGGTTGGTTTGATTTGCCTATAACTAGTGGTGGGAATTTCTCGGATCCATCTGAATTAGTGTACAGTATAACAGTCGATCCTTACTGTTTTTTCCAACAAAGAACTTTTCTCCCATATACGATAAAGTTTTATTAGGCACCCTATTGTGGGGTAGGCTCTTAGCATCTGCATTGAACATGTTCTTCTCATTATATCCATCTAATATCTTCAAAAATATTTTCCATTCTTCGACTATTTTTTCATCTACGGCGCCACTTTCGCCAGATATGCTTTTAAATGCAATTCTATATTTTTATTTGAACTTTGCCAACAGAATAGCTGAAGCCTGGAAATTTCGCATTCCAAACTTTTCTACCAGAACAATACCATTTTCTTTAAATATCACTCCGAAATTGGAATGTTGGACGCTCTTGCTTCATGAAACGATTGTAGGACTGCCTTATCAAACTCTTCTGATCGACCACATTGAATTTTCTGCCGTTTGGATTTGGATCTCAAACCAAGTTTTTGTGCTACTTCAAGAATTTTCTCTTTGCTTGCTAAAATTCCTTTGAGAATAGACTCGGGTACCTGAAATTGTCTTGCGAATTGGACTTTTGTCCGTCCAACACTTTCTTCCCAGTATTCAATAATTTTCCCCTTTTCGTGTAGCGTAAGATGCTTTCGCTTTGATGCCATTTTGCTCTGCTCGTATTCGCTCTGGAATGAGCTCCTACACACAACCATGAATTCTCTAAACATGAACATCTGCTTCCCGGAAGGAGTGAGAGAAGGCTGCTATTGGACAGTTCACAAGTCACATGACAACAGATATTAGGGACAATAGAGTAATTCAGCTCCCGCACTAAGAGCTCCATGAAAGAATTTTCGATCTTCCGAGAAAAAGTAATTCCCTCCCCCCCCCACACACACACCGTTTTTCACACTGCAACAAGTCTATGATTTCAACATTGCAAACATCAAGGAAATTCCGGGTCTTTTATTGACACCAACCTTGTTTTCCCCCACAGAAGGAAAGGAAGGTTCCCCTCCTGCAGATAAAATGTTGAAGGAAAAATTTATCATGTAAACAAAATCGTCGTTAAACAGAAACAACATCGTCTTTAAATATAATTTTTTTACGTCGGAGGGACCGGGACTGGGAAATATCGTCTTTAAATAGAGATCGTCGTTAAGTAGAGCGTCGTTAAACAGAGAGCCAACTGTATATATATGTATGTATGTATGTATATATATTAGTCTAATGCGGAGGCACTTCTCGTTAGACATTCACCTTTTGTTATTCACCTTTGTTTTTACTGGCTACATTATTATGGGAGCAATAGGTGAGCCAGCATTGCTCCCTATGAGGGGGACGACACGAAAACGACCAAGACTTGTTCAGGATTTAAACCCAAGCCCACTTCGTGGCAGTTCAGAGCGCTAATCACTACACTTAATTTATATATATATATATATATATATATATATATATATATATATACACTCATGGACAAAAAAATTAGCGCACCAAGAAATAATTGAGGGATCGTAACGAAACTTGAAATGAAGGTACATGTCAGGGAGATATGCAAATGATTAGAAATGCAGCGTGATTGCGCATTACGTATAGCCGGTAGAGGGCGTTCAATATCGTACTCTGTGGAGTGTAAAACGGGTAACCAAAGCTTGTTTGAGTGTGCTGAATCATTTACAAAGGAAGAGCTGAGATAGACATGCCATTACGCTGTGTTCGAAGACAATATAAGCAGTTGTCGCAGTTTGAGAGGGGGAGAATCGTCGGGATGATGGAAGCTGTGTGGTCAGCTAGGCGAGTAGCTCATCAATTAGGCCGCTCTGATTGTGTTGTGAGGAGGTGTTGGGACCAGTGGACCCGAGAGATGTCATGTACACGAAGACCAGGCTCAGGACGCCCTCGACAGACCAGTCGTCGAGAAGACCGCCACATCGTAAGAAATGCACGCGTACAGCCAACTGCTTCATCGGCCGCCATCCAGGCACAGGTAGCACCTTCACTAGGGGGCCTCTGTGTCTTCTCGAACCATACGAAGGCGCCTGGCTGAAGGACAATTGGTATCGAGGCGCCCATTACGTGTGCTGCCCTTGACACCCACCCATCGACACCTCCGTTTGGAGTTTTTCCGCGCACGAGGAAACTGGACTGCAGCGGAATGGAACCAGATCGTCTTTAGCGACGAATCCAGATTCAATCTCGGCAGTGATGACAATCGTGTTCGTGTGTGGAGAGCCCGTTGTGAACGCTTCAATCCTGCCTTTGCTGTACAATGACACATCGCTCCCACAGCTGGTGTGATGGTATGGGGTGCCATTGCCTACAATACACGGTCACCCCTAGTATTATTCCGTGGCACCATGACAGCCCAGCGGTATGTTCATGAAATCATGCAACCACATGTTTTGCCACTCATGCAACGGCTCCCAGGAACCATTTTTCAACAAGACAAGGCTCGGCCTCATACGGCAAGGGTGTCACAAGACTGTCTCCGCATTGTTACTACCCTTCCTTGGCCTGCCCGATCCTCAGATTTGTGTCCAATCGATCATATCTGGGATCATTTGGGACGACGAGTTGGGAATCCCACGAATTTCAACGAACTAGAGGCAAGGTTACAGCAAATATAGAACGAAATGTCTCAAGACATCATACAGAACTTGTATGACTCAATGCCCGATCGTATCGCATCGTGCATTCTCGCTAGAGGGGGTCCAACGGAGTATTAACTCCTCCGTTCTTTTGCCTTTTTCTCTGAAATAAATTATCCCTTTTCTTTGATTTTCTTATCATTTACTTATATCAAAGTAGTCATTACGTATGTAAAATTTCGTTTCATTTTGACGACTCCTTCTTGGTGCGCTATTTTTTTTGTCCATGAGTGTATATATATATATATATATATATATATATATATATATATATATATATATATATATATATATATATATATATATATATATATATATATATATATATATATTTATATATATATATATATATATAAATATATATTTATATATATATATATATGTATATATATATATATATATATATATATATATATATATATATATATATATATATATATATATATATATATATATATATATATATATATATATATATATATTTTTTTTTTTCTTATTTTGAACCGTGTAATTCAAGTGAAAAAGAACGTTAAAAAATATTATAAATGATATATTATTTTTTGTTTAGAAAATAAGTTTAAACAATGAAAAATGTAATTAATAACATTTTACATAAATATTTTCAAAATACTTCAAACAATGAGCAGACCTAAACACACATTTTATTGATTACTTTAGCCAATTATCTGTAAAAATGAAGAACCCCCTTATGTTCTGCCATTTACAATCTAAAACTATAACGAATATATAAAACGAATTGTATTCTATAATTAAAATACAGCTCAAATGAGTAACTAAGTGTAAACCGAGTAACTAAGTGTAAAATGAGTAACTAAGTGTAAAATGAGTAACTAAGTGTTGCCTTACACTTAATTACTCAAATGAGTAATTAAGTGTAAGGCAAATGTTTGTGTTGTTGAAGATAATGTTATGTTTTGTGACGCCATCGTGAGACTTAACGTAATAATGCAGGGGGAAACGATAATAAATAAAGACTGGATTTCGATTAAAAATAAATAGCCGCGTGTGGAAGAAAGTATCGTGTTATCCGTCTTGCCAATTGAATAAACTTTTGATGAGGTTGAACTGAACATTGAGCCTGATGTGCAAAAAATTTTCAAAGATAAGGTGCAACAATTGGTTTCGAATTATGTGCCGCATAAAACTAAGACGTCAAATGTCGAATTGGATGTTCTGGTAAAAGACAATGAGCCTATATTCCATCAGCCCCGTAGATTACCATTTTCAGAGAAAAAGGTTGTTGAAGCTCAAGTAACTGAATGGTCAGAGCAAGGGATAGTAGACTCTTCGGAAGCTTCCCAGCTCTTCGGAATATAGTAGCACCGTCGTAATTGTAAAGAAAAAAGACGTGTATAGATTACCGGAGATTAAATAAAGTAATAGTAAAGGACAGATTTCCCCTCTCGTTAATTGAGGATATATTAGATTGGTTGCAGGAATCGCATATCTTCAGTACTATCGATCTCAGAAACGGATTCTTCCACGTTGATGTGAACAAGAACAGTAGAAAATACACTTCCTTTGTTACCCATGAAGGTCAATATCAATTTCTCAAGGTACCTTTTGGGCTTAGTAATTCACCAGCAGTGTTTCAGCGATTCATCAACACAATTTTTGGACCGCTGATTAATGACGGATTAGTTTTGCCTTATATGGACGATGTAATCATTTTGTCCTCCTCCCTTGAAGAGGGAATCAAACAGCTTGAGCGAGTCTTAAATCTTGCTAGTGATTATGGGCTACAGATAAACTTTAAGAAGTCCCACTTTTTGAAGAAACGCATTGAATTTTTAGGTCATGTCATTGAGGAAGGTAAAATTTCTCCATCCCCTTTAAAAACCAGAGCCGTCCTTAATTTTCCCGAACCATCTAATTTGAAGCAGGTTCATAGTTTCCTGGGACTGACCGGATATTTTGGGAAATTTATCCCAAAATACTCCATTATTGCTAGACCGTTGAGTGACCTCCTGAAGAAAGATCGAAAGTTTAAATTTGGCGAAGAGGAAAGAAACTCCTTTCATCAATTGAAATTGCTGTCACGTCATATGAAATCTCATTCTGAAGAACGACCTCATAAATGTGGTGTATGTGAAAGAGGTTTTAAAACTCTTGCATCTTTGCAAAATCATGTTAACACTCACACTGGAACTCGACCGCATTGTTTTCGTGATTGTGGTGCATCATTCACTACATCTGGAGAGTTGGTTCGTCATGTTCGATATCGACATACTCATGAGAAACCTCATCGCTGCACAGAATGTGACTATGCGAGTGTGGAGCTCAGTAAACTGAAGCGACACATGCGATGCCGTACCGGTGAACGTCCCTATCAGTGTCCTCATTGTACATATGCAAGCCCTGACATGTATAAACTCAAACGTCATTTGAGAATTCATATGCAAAAACTTCATACCAGTGACAAGCCTCTGAAGTGCAAACGCTGTGGAAAGACATTTCCTGATCGGTATTCATACAAGCTTCATGCTAAAACACATGAAGGCGAAAAATGTTTCAAATATGATCTCTGTCCATATGCCTCCATTTCTCAACGTCACTTGGAGTCTCATATGTTGATTCATACCGATCAAAAGCCTTTACGTTGTGATGAGTATGATCAAGCATTCAGACAGAAACAACTGTTGAGAAGACATGCAAAACGACAAATTTTTAAAGTCCAAGAAGAGAACCGGAAGACGTACAACTTACGGAGGAAAGAACCACAACCTTATAGACTTAGCGACCAAATCGCTATAAAGAGAACTCAATTCGGACCACACCTGAAACTAAAACCAAAGTATTTAGGACCCTACAAAATCATCAAGGTTAAAGGAGGCAACACCTATGACGTGCTCAAAGAAGGGAGCCACGAAGGACCTAACTACACGACGACATGCGCCGAATTTTTAAAACCGTGGTGTGTTGCGCCCAGATATAAAAAAAGAAGAAGACGAGAGGCCGTGTCTACAATGCCTTTACGATGACGACTTGGACTGGAACAACGGACATTCCACCATGACCCTGAACTATTTGTTAATGACTTTTTTATTTTTTTTTAGTTTCTTCTTTTGTGTGACGTTCCAGTGACGAAAAGACGATGGCACCTTTGATGTGAGGGCCATACAACGACGAAGACGGAGCCAAGACAAAAAGCTCACCTGTTGCAGACGCTTAATATTTGTTTTTCTTTTTAGATTTTTGTTTTCTTTTTCAATCTTGCTGTTTAGTTTTTTTTTATTTTTGCAGCTGCGCCTGGAGGGCCAGGTGCCTGCAGGAGGGCCGATCTGTGGGCTCAGGAGCCTGCCTCAGCCCGTTTAATTAATTGTCAGTGTTCTGTGTAATGCCAGCACCCATAGCGCCGCTCATCGGAAGGAAAGGTGCGCGGGGGAGTGAATCTCCAGCCGACGAGAGTTCCCGGCAGACGAGAAATGGGCGTCAATAAGCGATGACGCGTTTATCTGTTAGCAGCAGACGGCTGTTTTTTCATTAGTCTATAATGTTAATTAACGACGTTCTTTTTGTAAATATATTGTAAATAATAAGTTTTCATTAAATGTTAGTGTAGTTATCTTGGTATTCGTTTATAATAGTTTAAGTAGTTGTTTTAAATTACCCGCTCGATTATCCTGTCCCATATATATATATATATATATATATATATATATATATATATATATATATATATATATATGCCTTGGTATATGTCCGGTAGCTGGAAGTGAAACCCAACCCACGCGGAGGGGAATGGAAACCGGTTGCAGAACGGGACTCGGAGAGAGAACTGCACGGACTGCCCGGGGAGTTCTGGAGACAAACGAACAGAGGCCTTACGAGCGGTTGGTCAACGTGAGAAGCTGATACGATTTGGTTTCTTAGAGCAGGGGCTAGCCACATTCATGCCTAACCATCCTGATACATCGTTAATAGATTAACGGCTATTGTACATATTTGAAAATAGTGTATCTCTAATAAAAGAACTTAATTTTAGTTTTAATTCGTGCCTCTGTTTAACTCAATGTCGAGTCTCCCTAATTATATCTCATCTGGGATTTTGGCTATTATCGGCCACGACGTGACATGAGTAATGCTGTCCACCTATATGGTGCCCACATAATGAAATGGACAGTAAACTGCGGTGTAGTATACGCGAATGGTTAATAAGTGCCTCCGCTTAAAAAGAAAAAAAATCACAACTTCTTACGTTAACTGTCTAATATATACTGTAAGGATTTAAAAAAATTAATCTTCTCTATTAATACATTTTTAATTCCTACTTCAAGCATATTACTGGACTATATGGTACTGTGCATCAAGTGTAAACTTAAACATTAAGTATAGGGTGCTCGAAGTATTATAGAAGGTGTTCGAAGATCGATATATAAAATCAATTAGGTATCCATACATCTTCATAACGTCTTAGTGTTATGTTAATATTTTTGATTGATATAGTTCTAGAATTAATAATATATACATATACGTATTATATATATATATATATATATATATATATATATATATATATATATATATATATTATGGCGTTCATGCATACCGTGCGCAATATATACATCATTTAACTAGGAGGTAGTATTAAATGGGGATATATTTCGCGAAATACTTTAGGCAGACGACGTAAAAGTCCCAAAGGGGCTCGAGATTAAATTAAAGGTTGAAAAACACTTTATTCTTGGTGGCATTTTTCTAATCGAGTATCGCCTCCGGGAAAAATGCGCAACCCCGCATTCAGGAATCTCGAAAATTATTTACAACATCAGTCACTGTCAGGATCGGAAAACGATCTATCTTGCAACCAGTAGGCAATTTTCCGAGGAGTATATTCCGAGAGGCGTGTACACAACGGTTTTGATCCTTCACTTACAGTTGCCGCGGTGTAAGTCTGCGAAGAGAGCGGCATTAGGGCTCGCGAGAGAAGAAAAAGGTTTCAAAAATTAAAATGAGGGGTTATTTATCACGGTGCTTTCAAGAGGCGTGTATCTGCTTTTCCAGGAAATGCAGTTGCCGATTTCAATATCACTCACTTTTGAGATGGCCCTAAAAAAATAAGGAAAAAGGAAATAGCTTATTGGTTTTCTTATATTTATGTAAATTTGCCAACGATATGCGAATCAACAGTCAGTTGAAAATGAAAACTAAGGTAAGGAGTAAAAGCAATTTAAGGTCACTTAGTGACATCATGTTTAATGATATTATCTAAGTATCAGAGCCAACATTATCATTAAACGAAGCATTGTTTGTGAAAGATGTCTGGATAATTAAGATAAATGCACCTTGGCAATGGATAACTGGTTAAAAATAAAAGCAAGAAAACTAAAAAACTATAAGACTTTTACTTAGCTAACTGTAGTTAGCTTTTCCAGGAAATGCATTTGCCAATTTCAATATTGCTCAGTTTGAGATAGCTAAAAAAATTGGAAATATATTATTGGGTTTCTTATATTTATTTAAATCTGCCAACGATATGCGAATCAACAGTCAGTTGAAAATGATAACTAAGGCAAGGAGTAAAAGCAATTTTAGGTTACTTAGTGACATCACGTTTAAAGATATTATCAAAGAGTAAAAGCCAGCATTATCATTAAACGAAGAAATGTCCATGAAAGACATTTGTATGTGTAAGATAAACGCACCTTGACCATGGATAACCGTTTAAAATTAAAGGCATGAAAACGAGTAAAAAACTATAAAACTTAGCTTTTCCAGGAAATGCAGTTGCCGATTTCAATATCGCTCAGTCTAAGGTAGCTAAAAAATCGGAAATATATTATTAGGTATCTTTTATTTATTTAAATTTGCCATCGATATGCGAATCAACAGTCAGTTGAAACTGCAAACTAAGGCAGGGAGAAAAAGCAATTTGAGGTTACTTAGTGACATAACGTTGAAAGATATTATCTCTGCAACAGTGTGAATATAATTGTGAAATGAAGGATAGTTTCTGAAGGTGGTTTTGATGTTTAAGATAAATACACCTTAACCCTGGATAGTTCTCAAATTGAAGGCATGAAAACTAGTTGAAAACTATAGAACTTGCACTTAGCTACTTGCAGTTAGCTTTTACAGGAAATTCTTTTGACGATTTTAGTATCCTCAGTTTGAGGTGACAGAGAAAAGAAGAAACAAAATGGAAGTAGCTTATTGGCTTTTTTTTAATATTTATTTAAATTTCCTAATGATATGCTAATAAACATTAAGATGAAAATGAAAGCTAAGACAGGAAAAAAAGTAATTAAAGGTTACTTGGTAGCATCACGTTTAATGATATCATATCAGTAATAGTGCCAACATTATCAATAAACGAAGGATTTTTTTCTGAAAGATATTATAATATTTAAGATAAACACACCTTACGAGAAAATCCTTTAGACTTCTAGAAAATTCTTTAAAACTGAAGGCAAGGAAACGAGTAAAAAACTGCAGGACTTGTACTTAGTTACTTGTACTTAGATTTTCTAATAAATGCAGTTGCAGATTTCAATATCATTCAGTTTTAGACAGAAAAAAAACAAAAGTAGATTATTGGTTCCCTTATATTTATTTGGATATCCGAACGACATGCTAATCAACAGTCAGTTAATAATGAAAACTAAGGCAGGAAGAAAAATCAATTCCGGTTGCATAGTGACATCATATTTAATGATATCATCTCAGCAACAGTGCCGACAATATTATTAAAAGAAGAGTAAATTCTAAAAGTTGTTTTGATATTTAAGATAAAAGCTTCTTGACGGTGGTTAATTCTTTAAAGAATTAGTGCAGGAAAATAAGTGAAAAACTGTAGAATTAGCATCTTGGACACATTTTTCCCAATCGCTAGAAACAAAATGAGTAGGTAAATGTAGAGGGTACAGAAACTGTAGGTTAAGTCTGCTTCTCTTTATCCCACCAAATCATCAAGTATAGTAGAGTTATAGTAAAGAATTTTTATTAGTGATCGTTCAAACATGGAGTGGAAACGCACACATTGTATAAAAAACTCTTCAACAAATAAATTAATACTTTATTTTTAGAACTAAATATCAAATTAGAAATTAACAAAATATAAGTCTTATATTAATACTATATTCATTCACTGCATAGTTTTCCTGTTATTCATAAAATAAGAACAATTAACTTATTAATTAACAATGGCTACTTTATGTTTATGCATAAAATAACTAACAAACTTGGGTGAAAAAAGAAACTCTAAATAATGAGGATAAATTAGTAATACCACACTTTACGGTTCTCCTTACGAGGAACCAAGCCAAAAAATAAATGAATAAATAAACAAATAAATGAATATATTGCGAGCTCAGCCATTGCAAGTTGCTCTTTACTATTTACCAAACTATTACTGTTATCGTGTATTCTATCACATGGAAAAAAGAGATAGAGTAATTACAGAAAGTATACGGTGTTCTTTCTGAACTCTCGAAAGACCTTATAATAAGTAACCGCAAAGACGTAGTTGAAAACTCCTTGATTCTTATCTAGAAACGGTAGCTCTAACCATTAAATTTCTCAGATGCTAAGTGATCGGATTAATTTTCTTCTCGCAATATAATAATTAATAATTAAAGGATATATATATATATATATATATATATATATATATATATATGGTGCCCGGTATAAAGGGCTTAAATCAAAAAGAGTGATTTTCAGATATTTGTTAGCATTCAGAAAAAATATTTTGACTTGTATAAAAGGTTTAATTCTATTAATTTTGTATACAAACGTATATTTCTTTGTACAAAAGACTGAAGTCGAAATCATTGTTCTGCGATTGGTATAAAAGCCAATAAGTCAGTTTATTTAAATCACAGTTTTTGACTTAAACACTTTATACCGGACACCATAGATATATATGTGTGAGAGTATGTGTGTATAATGATTTTTACCCCAAAGGCGTTCAACTGTTGAAAACTACTGAGCATCAAAACGCCCTTTCAAATGCAACAAAATCTCATCCTATATATAATAGCCGTTGTCTCTGTATGACACTTCCGGGCTGCACTCATCTTTCAATTGAAGCCCTCAGTAAACGAACCGCCGGTTAGGCTTAATTTCAATTTCAGATGTGGATCAGAATTTTTTCTTACCTAAAAACTAATATCTTCTCCATCAAATCACGTTTGTTCATCCTATTTTTCTATAAAACGTTCAAAACAAAAAAAAAATTTGATGTTTTTAGCTGTATATTTAACAGTTTTTAAAAATCTGTTTACTTTTGCGATGAATTCTGAAAGTAAACAAACTTGAATGTGAATGAATCAAGTAGCTCAAGTAGTCATATCGCGTACTGAGCTGCAAAAAACTGGATGGCAGTTTACTACTCCAATCGCATGAAAAATTAAATAAATAAAAAATAATGAAAGGGTTTGCTTTTACAAGGTGTGGATTAAATGCAATATTGTTCGATAATTCGGGATATTTTTTAACTTTCATATATTTTTTCCCTTATGACGTCATTATTAGTATTATGACGTCAAAATGACGGGTTACCGTCTAGTTAACAATAAGAATGAAGCATCTTTAACAGTAAAAAAATAAGCAAAATATTGCAAACCTACATTTTTTGCAGCTAGCATCAATAAGGCTGACAAAGAAAGGTCAGGTAAAACCTTAACTAACGGATAACGTCTGATTCCTCAATTCATGGTCCTCTCAGGGCAGCTCATGGTTTGAATAGCTACATGGAAATTCGTGGTTCGAGACTCGAACCGATAGTCTGAGCTTCTTTAACGCTCTACTTCACCAAACCGATTACATATTTAATAGTTAAAAAAAAATAGAGTATCAGAAACTGCATGTTTCTATGATTTTTAACCGAGCGATATAAAACTTTTTCCTCCCGTTGTCTCTGTGTATTATGCTATAATTTGTACTTCTATAATCCATAGGTAAGTGCCTTTTTATTGGAAAAAAGAATTTTTACGTAATTTGCCCTCACTATGTTATCTGCACTGCTATAATCCTTGGTAAATCGCATTAGCCAGGAAAATGTTTTTTTTTTTTTAAATTTGTCATCTCTTATGTTTTCGTACTGCTACAATTCTAGGTAAGTCGCGTTATCTAGGAAATGATTTGTTTGTAATTTGCTATCTCTTATGCATCCGTACGCTACAACCCTAGATAAGTTGCATTATCTAGAAAAGAATTTTTCGTGATTTGTCATCTCTTTTGCATCCGCACTTTTATATTTCCTAATAAGTCGCATTATTTAGGGAATGAGTTTTTAGCAATTTACCATCTCTTTTGCATCCACACTGGTATAATCTTAAGTAAGGCGCATTACCTAGGAATTAAATATTAAGTAATTTGACCTCGCTTTAAACTGGCACAATTAAATTTCCTTGTAAGGTATTTCAATCAGACATCTTTGAATCTATTTAAATCAATTTTCCAGACTTTCCTAATTACAGTACAAGGTCTGAAAATATTTTACATTATGCAATTACTCCGAGAAAATTTTTCAATCAACAAAGTAATAAAAAATAATGTAGAATATTTTCTTTTTTACAAAATTCGAAAGACAAATTATTTTTAAACCCTTCCAATCCGAAGAAAGGGGAAAGATTCTGCAGATAAGGAACTGTAAAGCTGCTGGGACTAATAGAGCTATAGAGCTAATTGAACTAAAGATCTGTATATTTATTTCAAAGTGCTTATGTATTTCATCTGCATATGTATTTCAATTAGACATTTTTGAATCGATTTCAAAAAATTTTCTATAGTTTCCTAATTGCAGTACAAAGTTTGAAAATTTCAAAAGACAAATTATTTTGGATCTTTTCCAATCCGAAGAAAGTGGAAACATTCTTCAGATAAAGAACTGTAAAGCTGATGGAACTAATAGAGATATAGAGCTAATTCAACTAAAGTTATGCATATTTATTTCAAAGTGCATATGTATTTCATCTGCGTATGGTTTTTAATGAGACATTTTTGAATCTATTTCAAACAACTTTCTAGAGTTTCCTTATTGCAGTACAAGGTCTGAAAATATTTTGCATTATTCAATAACTCCGAGAAAATGCATCAACCAGCAAAGTAATAAAAAAATGTAGAATATTTTCTTTTTTACAAAATTCAAAACAGGAATTATTTTGAAACCTTTCCAGTCCGAGGAAAGTGGAAAGATTCTGCAGATAAAGAACTGTAAAGCTGTTGGAACTAATAGAGCTATAGAGCTAATAGAACTAAAGTTGTGCATATTTAGTGAAAAAACTAAATCTACTTTAATCTTAGAGTTTAAAATTTTTTGAAAGGGAAACTTGAAATTGTTCGTTAATTTTTTTATATGCATAATGATCTATGTATAAAAATTTATTTGTTCAGAAATATCAAGGCAAAAGGTGTCATAAATAAAAAAAACAAAAATTTCTTTTCAATATTCTCTTAAAACTTGATATTTAAAAAATTTAGGAACATTCTTTAGATGATATCAAGACATCCACCAGACTTCAGAGTATAAAATAAAAACTTCACGATTAATAAAATTTCATGATTTCATCCTTTATCTACAGTAAAAAGAAACATTTTTACTCGTGCTTAATAATTTATCATCTCCCTAAACAAGTTCTACTGCTAAAATTTTAGATATTAACTCTTTATATAGTGCCTGACATGACTTTAAGTCAAAGACAGTTTTTACAGACAGGTGAGTAATGTATTGAGAGGCTATAAAAGGGAAAAAAGTTGACAGTAATGATGAGATATAACATGTGACTTAACAAGAACAAAAAAAGGGGTCATTTAGTTTGAGAGGCACGAACTGACCCTAGAACAAGAAAAAGGAAGAAACTTCAGCACAGTTACGTCAGTTTCCACTATTTTTGCTCGCATCGTATCTCCTATTTGTTTCCAGTCCAATCCTTTGAAAATGTTCCTTTTCTGGATGTAAGAGGTACTGTTTCTTCTTTTTTGTATTCTGTAAATTGCCTTTAGATAAATAGAATAATTTAACTTTTAAAAGTTGTGAAACTTGTATTCGGTAAAGCCTTACGAAATAAAATTTTCAGGAGAAATGTTATTGAACATTTATTACATACTGCAAATAATTGAAAATTATTTGCAGTGTCTAAATAAATACCAAAAACTAGAGTATTATCTTATTAGTATAATGGAGTATAAAGTAACAAAGTAATAAGGTTTTAGATAAAACTTTATTGACATATGCGAAAATGTATAATTTTTACTCGATATATTTGAAAACACACAATAATACATTTCTCTTAATTAAATATATACATAACTAGCTGAATATCCGTGCTTCGCTATGCAGTACATTTAAATTACATACAATGGTATGCAATTAATTCCAAATAAATAAATAAATAACTATTTATATATATATATTTATAAAAATATCGTAACAGATATTTTAGTAGACAAAATAATGTAGTAGAAAATATTCAAACTAAATCTAATAGAACTACTAAAGAATATAGTACAGTTAATATAATACAGTTGGAGGAACATTTCTTTTACTGTATGATAATATTTTTTTTGGATAATGTCCAATCGTCTGCCACATTATATTTTTAAAAAATACATATTTCTTTTGTAAATTTATTTCGTTGTTATGCACGTGACGCAGAAAAAGAAAAGAAACCCCGTGATCGGCATTTAATAAATTAAATTCTAAAAATTCATCTTTCAAAATTCCCCGAAAATCAGAAAATGAAGTTAAGATTCGTAAAGAGATTACATTTTAAAGGAATTTTTATGTGATATAAATTTTATAACCCTCGGATTATTATTTTAAATGCAAACTTTAAAGAATGTTACAAAAAAAAGGTTAAATATTTAATTCTAAAAAATTTAAGAAGAATTTTTTGAAATTCTTTCTTAGTGAACCCCTACACTATAGGATGAATCACCATTCAAAATTTCAGCCCTTTATGCCCAGCGGTTTGGTCTTTGCATTATCTGCCAGTCAGTCAGTAAATCAGTTACGGATCTTTTTTATATATGTAGATTAATATGCATACATACATACATTCTCACACACAAACACACACACATATATATATATATATATATATATATATATATATATATATATATATATATATATGTCAGAATTTAAGTGGTGAAAGAATGATTACTCAAAATTTAAAGGGGGGCTTAGTAATTAATTTATTGTCGTGGCGTAATTCGCCACTATTCTCATATCTCATTTCGAAATGCATCGAGAGAAATCGGGGAAATTCCCTTTGGATTGATTGACATCCGTGGTCACGCCCATGGTTCATCTCCGGTGCATGCGTCACAGAGCTCTTGTGGGAATGCGCGATGACTTTAGATGGCAAAAAGCAATAGCGTTTAATCAGACGGCGGGAAATTCTTAATTGAGACGGTCACGCGTCGCGCGGGGAGCTTGATGACTCTTGGATTTAATTTATCAGATTGAATCAGGTAGCTTAAGATTTTGGAAATAAACGATGTTAGATATATTAATTGCAGTTCTTCGAAACCGGCCTTTTAATTCATTGACTGCTATAACTTTAATAATTAGGTAAAGTTAGATCAAGAAGGAGTAAGTTTGGATTTAAGACGACGTAATGGGAAGGGCAAGTAGCGAACGTGTCATATATATATATATATATATATATATATATATATATATATATATATATATATATATATATATATATATATATATATATATATACACTTATATATTAAAACAATAGCATACATAAAAATGAAGGTTCGTGTTAATACTTTCATAGTAAGGAACAGATAGTACCAATTTTTTTTGCATAGAGAAAATACATAACTGCTCCAATTGAACACATGCAAGTAAACCAAAACAAGATGGCCAGAAATAAAATTTCTGGTTATCATATCAAGCGCGTTTAAAAGTACACGTATGCGCATATTCCACGTTATGCGTGAAAATATTAAAGTGTTTTGTCAGTATAAATGGATCACTACTGGTCTATGAATTCTGGGGAGTGAAAAGCGATTTTTCCGGAAAATGTTCCTCCAAATTCAAATTCTTAAGTAAATTGGCTTTCCTGTGAAACCACATTTTCTTTCGCGAGTAGAAAAAAACAGTTAAAGAACAGAAAAAAATACCTCGGAATAGAATGAGAATCTCTATCTCTATAGTTTCCAAGAGTTTTGAAAAACAAAATTAGTCGGTAGTAAAATAAAGCATTTCGTAGAAAAAGAAAAATGAATAAGAATAAGGCAGTAAATGCAATCTTCGCCAAAGCAAATTGAAAGAGATGTTCGAAATGAAACTGCTGGCAAAAATATAAAGTTGGTAAAGTGCTTTTCCTAAGTTTGTTTTTGCCGCACTGCTCTCCTTGCGTATTTCTAAAATATTTTGTTTTCAAAAAGCGCCCCCTGGTGATTAATGTTTGAAACCGCTCAGCAATAGATAAAGTTCATTTCTGAAAAGGAAGATACACTTTACCGTGAAAAACTCCCCCCTTTACACACACACGCACACACTAAATATATAGTCTACTACATGAAAACCCGCACTTCACTACGGAGTACATTCAAATTAAATACAACGGTGAATATATGCAATTAATGTCAATTTTTTTTAATATTTATAATAAATACGACGATCAATGTATACAATTGATGTAAAAATATATAAATATATATATATATATATATATATGTATATATATTTATAAAAAAATCGTAAGGGACATTTACTTTTTTTGGATAATATCCAATCGTCTGCCGCATTAAAAAGAAAAAAGAAATTTTTTGTCTGTTTAGTTGTTATGCACATGACAATAAATTTATTTAAAGTGCAAGAAAAAGAAATCACGTGATCAGAATTTAATAAATTAAATTCTAATAATTAATCAATAAAAATTCACCAAAAATCAGAAAAGGGAGGCAAAGATTCGAAAAAGATTTCATTTTGAAGGAATTTTTTATGATATAATTTTTATAACCCTCAAATTATTATTTTAAATGCGAACTTACAAAAAGTTACCTAAACAGCTTAAAAAGTTAATTTTAAAAAATCTAAGAATAGAATAGAATTTTTCAAAAATCTTTCTTAGTGCACCCCTACACCATAAGAAGAATCGCCATGCACAATTTCAGCCCTTTAGGTCCAGCGGTTTGGTCTGAACGTTGTATGTCAGTCAGTCAGTGAGTCAGTTACGTAACTGTTTTATATAGAGAGAGAACGAAAAAATTGACGCATCAAAAAGGAGCTGTCTAATTGTAATGCAATTTCGTATGCAAAAATGTTTCAAACGAAAATGTAAATTATTAAAATTTGGTGTCCAACAAAACGAACAGCGGGAGCTCCTCCGCATCAGAACTACGTATCCAGAAGGTGTACATGCGAAGATACGATTTTTGATCTGATGTTCAAAATCCTGTTGCATTTCGACTGAGGGTATCTTACGTCGATAATGCCTCGCCGAAGTAGCCCTTCTCATCACGAGCATATTTCAGAGTTTGAATAAAAGGTCGTATCATCGGATTGAAAGAAGCTGGTTAGGCAAACCGAAGAATCGCTCTATATTTGGGTCGCAGCGTTGCAGCGAACGATTTACACGATTTTTGCAAGAGTGGCTCAAGAACTGCAGATTTAAGCGGCTGCGGTCGACCTATGACTACAACAGAACGTGTAGACAGAACGATTGCCAGATCATATGGCATAGCAATGGATTCATCGTTATAAACCTAATACCTACCCTAATCTTATATATATATATATATATAATGGGACGTGTGGCCCGCACTCAAGTGTCCAACATGACCATCGACAGACAACTGAGAGAGCGGAATCGATGCCGCCGCTGACCATTACGCCACTTAACCACTCTCGCCTGTGCACCGGCAAGTCTGATTACAGTGATACTTAACTCTATCAATTTGGAACTGCGCTAACTGGAGACGTATAGTCTTTAGTGACGAGTTCCGTTTCTAACTGTCTCCTCACAACCACGGAAGACGTGTCTGAACATGTCCAGGGCAGCGTGAGGATCCTGTCCTTACTATCGCATGCCATAACACAGGCCCACAACAGGGCGTTATGTTCTAAAGTGTCATTTCAGTTGATACCCGGACTCCTTTGGTAGTCTCCAGTTGCACACTTGCAGCACAGGAGACTACTTTCTGCGACCTGCATTAATGGCAGCTTCCCCTTAACCATGTTTTTATTAACACGCTTTCTTGTTTTTTTGTTTGTGTGTGTGTTTGTCCCGTACAAATCTTGCAATCGATTTTTAACTAACTTCCCGACTAGCCAGACATTTGAACGTTTTTAGAATAGCTCAGAAAACGATGACAACGCATTAATTTAATACTTTTAGCCATCTTTAATTGGAATTGAAATCATTTTCAGTTAATTTTGTTTTGTAGAGTGATGCAGCCATCTATCGGCCGGGACTGGAACGAAAAGTTAAACGCAAGTTAACTTCCAATTAACTTCATTTTCTTTCAAGTTTATGGGATAATTTATCAAAAAAAATTTAAAAAGATAGGATTGTCAAGTTTATATGATTCAACAAAAAATTTAAAAACATGGTATATAAAAAGTTATTTTTATATTGTAATTATGTTGGTATTAGAACAGAAAGCAAATAAAGTTAAGATGATTTTCACTCACGTTCCTTTTCAGCGGATCTAGCCACCTCTGTCTAATGGAAATGATCACTTACTCCTGTAGGATTCTTAATTTTCCAGACGAGGAACGATAAATGAATAATCGATTCTACAGAAGACAGACATGTCTTTATTCGACGGACATACAAGCCACACCCGTCACATAATACAAGAAGAACAAAATTCTCCCCTAGCGGGAGCCAATCTGAGTACAACTGTGACGCAACATATGGCATTCCTCTTGCACCACACCGGACTTAACTTTTCGACAGGATAATGTTCGGCCGCATACGGCCCATACTGCTGTGAAGTTCTGCTATGTCTTCAAGTTTGTCGAACACTTCCTTAGCCGGCTAGTTCCCCTGATATCTCCACCATGCAGCACATTTGATGAGAAGGTGACGGGAAGGAGATTGCAACTATCCCGAAATGTTGTTGATTTAGCCCGAGAGTTGTAAAAAATTTGAGAATAATTCCCGCAGGAAACCATCAGCGAACGTTATCAGTCTAATCCACGCTGAGTGACAGCTCGCATCCAGGCCAGAGACCACTTTATTGACTTCCTCCATTTGTAACGATCATTCTCTGGAATAAATTATTAAATTGTTCTGAAATTTGAAATCCTTTTTTTTCCGTGTATGTTCTTCACTTTCACCAATTTTTGTCACAGTTGGATAACCCCTTCTCGGTGCGACGATTTTTTTATATCGTACATATATATAAATATATATATATATATAGTATATATATATACCGGGTGGTTATAATTAAACTTCCCCTATAAGCGGCATCCTACAGCGCAAACGGGTGAACGGAATGCAACGAAATTTTGTATATGGGCTGTGCACGAGATGCGCTCACGGAATTTCGAAAAAAAAATTAGTTCCAAAATGTCCACCAGAGGACGCCTTTTCGGGAAAAACATGAAATTCAAAACAAGAAACGACCAAAACGGAATACAGAAACAATATTAACATTTATTGACTAGTTTCTGATCACCTTATCATCGAACCACATTAAGTAAAGGTAAGGGAGAAACAAAAACAGTTCAGTTTGCAGAAACAAGAACAGATTAGGACGAAATTGCACAAGAGGAGCAGTTGTTAATCGTGTCCAGGGAGATGTAGGGAAAGCTGTTCCACGTGACCACCTTCATTCACCTGCAAAATTTCAAGTCGATGGACAGTGTGTTCAACAGCAGATAGTAACTGATCAGTTGTGAGACATCGCACATGAAGCGTTATGTTCTTTAAGTCATTAAACGTCGCAACACCTCTACGATACACTAGACTTTTTAAATAGCCCCATAATCAGAAATCGCACGGAGTTAGATCCGGTGAACGTGGTCCTCTTGTGCAATTTCGTCCTAATCTGTTCTTGTTTCTGCAAACTGAACTAACTGTTTTTGTTTATCCCTTACCTTTACAAAGTGGTTCTATGACAAGGTGATCAGAAACTAGTCAATAAATGTTAATATTGTTTCTGTATTCCGTTGTGGTCGTTTATTGTGTTAAATTTCATGTTTTCCGGGAAAGGCGCCCTCTGGTGGACATTTTGGAACTAATTTTTTTTTCAAAATTCCGTGCGCGCATTTCGTATAGCCCATAAACAAAAGTTCGTTGCATTCTGTTCACCCGTTTGCGCTATAGGATGCCGTTTATAGGGGAAGTATAATTATAACCACCCGGTATATATATATATATATATATATATATATACTCAGGGCCCGACTTAGCCTAATTGGGGCCTGGGGCAAAACTTTCTTTGGGGGCCCCCCTCTGCTTCACTACTTCAGTAATGAAGAACCGAACTTTATGGAGGTATTTAAATTGTTCACCTCATTATAGATATATAACAAGAAAATTGACTAGAACCTAAAATAGCTATAAAGTTCCCCCCCCCCCCTCCAATGGTCAGACGAAATATCATTTTGTCCATTTTACTGATTTTCTGACAATTCTATGTCCATCATTAAAAAGGATATAGCACATCTGAAGAGCCAAAATTTTACAAAAATGCTATTTAAATTTATTCGTTATATTTCCGTGATTTTTCATTCTTAACAATTCAAAATCTCAAAAAAGTAAAAAAAAACATTAAATAAACGTAAAATAAACTTTCTATTCGATTTGCCCCCCCCCCTCTGATATGGGGGCCCGGGGCAATTGCCCCGTATGCCCCTGCCTTAGCCAGGCTCTGTATATACTAATCAGTATTTAGACACCTGTGATTAAAATAGTAAAACAAAATTTATTCATATGTAATCGTTGGTAGAGTCTCCACGAGAGGCAATTACAGTGTCAACCCAACGGGGTATACTTTCCACAAGCCCTTGTATGACGGCTAGAGATATTTTTCTCCACTCGGCTGGGAGAAGACATTTAAGTTCCTTCACCAACTTTGGACGGTTGTTGTACCCCTTAATTGGGTGATCCAACTCGTCCCAGAGTTTCTCGATGGCGTTCAGGTCAGGGCTCTGGACAGGCCAGTCCATTCGGTTAACCCCATTGTCACCATACCAATCGATGGTGGACCTCGCAATATGATGGCTGGTGTTCTCATCCGGGAAGTAACATGGGTCCAACCCGTAAAAATCCCACAGCGTAGGAAGCCCACTGACGTCCTGAATAGGGCAGTAGTAGTCGGCGTTGAGCTTACCATAAATTGGGACCAAGGGTCCCTGTCCCTACCAGGAGAAACACCCCCAGACAATTATTCCACCTCCACCGAACTTTACCGTGGACACAATGCATTCTGGCAGGAGGTGTTCTCCAGGCAGACGCCAGACTCAGACCCTGCCATCAGACCTTTATTCGTCGCTCCAGAGCACACGTTTCCACTGATTTACGTTCCACTTTCGACGTGCTTTGCACCACATTAACCGAGCACTACGGTTGGACTTTGTGTTCAAAGGCTTAGCAAAATACTTATTGGTAGATAGTGTATGTGTGTGTGTATATGTGTGTATATATATATATATATATATATATATATATATATATATATATATATATATATATATATATATATATATATATATATATATATGTGTGTGTGCGTGTGTGTGTGTACGTATGTATATGTATATATTGGATTTAACTTTGTTGTATATGGAGATTTTAAAGTATTTTTCTATTCATGGGCAATTGGCAATATTTCTTAAATTTTCATTTCCATAGAAATATGATATCAAAATAAATTAGTTTCGTAGTTGTAAAGAAAGTATTCTATAGTTCTAGCTTAATTAGATAAATTAGAATACAATAATTCGTTAAGTGTTATATTCTAGCGTTACAATATATGATTGAGGAAATATGTAGAGCATTATTTAATTGACTTTTTTTTAAAATCACTTTTGTCTAAAAACTTCCACTTTCTTTTCGCTGCTACAGTAATGACATATTTATTTTTTTGAGTTTACTCGCGAATATTATACACTCTGCGTTGTTTACGTAAGTTCGGTTTCTCAAAAAAGCTACTTCGGAAAACCGTTTGCAAAAAACGTTTAAGAAATAATACGTTGAATTTCTCGCTTTATTTCGGGGAAGAAGTATATTAGTATTAAGAGATGTATTGATTTTTAATATATTTATACCAAAGAAACAGTAAACAGGAATATAATTTTTATCTTTATATTTCTGACAACTTAAGAAGCATGTCATATTTATTCAGATTTTTAGGAAATAAGTAAAATATTTTCTGTTAAAAGGGAAAATGTGCATACGAATCTTTGATAAAAAAATTTAAATAATAATTAATAATAATAATAAATAGTTGATTAATAATAACTGTTAATTAATGATAATGATAATAATTTATAACAATTAATAAGTATCCGCAATGAAGGTGAAACCTCTGATTAACTACAATATTAACCGCGGTTCTTCGAAGCATATCTTTTTATGCATAAATACATAAATAATATCATTTCAGGTTGATAAAAAATTGTTTTAATCAACAATTACTTAATTAAGGGAACATTAAATATATTTTCGTTTCTTTTTATATTATTTTTGTTTTTTAAACTCAATTTAATAGCGTCTTATAAGATTTTTTTAAACTTGATTTAAAGTTCAGCTAAAAAGTAAGGATTTTTCTTACGAAACGATAGCACGTAAATGTTTTATAATCTGTACGGTGAGTGAAGGAACCAAACAATTCTTTTTCTGCGAGTTCTAATCTCCGACCAGATAAATTCCTCCCCGCCCTCTGCCCCCCAAAGGGAATGTTTACTTTTAAAATCAGCTTACGGAGCACCTGCACCTGTTTACGGTAAACATCTGAGACTGAACAGCAAATGAAACTCTTAGTCAAAAACATTAGCCGTTTGTGAAAGAAAATATGATGGGAAAACAGAGATCTTCTGCAAGACGCAATTTATAGCCGGTGCGGTGAAATGCAATGAGTAAAGAAAGAAGTTAAAAGATTTCCCTTCTTTAATTTAACTTTCTTGTATCGTAATTTTTTCTATTATCTAGAATTTTATTCGTTTTTGTATTACTTCTATGGAGCAGAAAATTGGTTTTAAGTAAATTGTTAAATTGTTTTCCCGTTGTTTACCTTCAAAAAATCTTCAAATAACAGAACTTTAAAAAAAAGAAACTCTAGACTATTAATCAATTTAAAACTTATCTTTGAAATACAATAATACCCCGAAGTTACGCGATATGTGGGACAGACGAAAGATCGCGTAAGTCGAATTATCGTAAATCGTAGTACAACTTTGCATATATATACATACAAATTTTGCATAATTGAAGCCAAGAACTTACAAAAACACCTGTTTAATTGAAAAATATTGTATTAAAGTTGGAATATTGTATTACGTATTAATATATATATATATATATATATATATATATATACCGAAGAGCCATTACATTATGACCACCTGCTTATTACGACGTAGGACCACCTTTCGCCCTCATAACCGCTAATACTCGGCATAGCATGGACTCGACAAGGTGATGATAGGTAGTCTGAGGTATCTGGTGCCAAGTGCTCACCAACTGGTTCTTCAATTCCCGCGCATTGCGAGGTCGTAGCGTGGCAGCACGAATTCGGTTTTCCAGATGGAACCAGAAATGTTCTATTCGATTAATGTCAGGTGAATTTGGAGGTCAAGATATGACTTCAAAGTCCTCGAACCACTCCCTGATGATTTGACCTTTATGACATGGTGCAGTATCCTGTTAGTAAACATCATCACCCGCCGGAAAGACTGTTGCCATGAATGGGTGCACCTGGTCTGCAACAATGTTCACGTAGCGCACAGACGTCAGAGATTGTTCTATGGACATTATGGATCCTAATGTGCTCCATGAAAACATCGTCCACATCATAATACCGCCGCCACCAGCTTGTCTCCGTCCAACTGTGCATCCGGTAGCCAGGATTTCCGTTGGAAATCGGCGTATTCACACGAAGTTATTCGTCGGACCATGCAACTTTCTTCCATTTTTCTATGGTCCATTTCCGATGTTCTTTGGCTCATTGCAGGCGCCGCTGGCGATGATGTGCCTTCAGACCAGGGACGTGCTTCAGCTGCCGGCTTCGTAGGCCCATACGCAGCAGAGTACGCTGCACTGTGTGTTGAGAAACACTATCTGCGTCACCACTGTTGTAGCTGCTGGTAATTTCGGCTGTTGTAGCTCTTCGGTCACGACGAATAATGCGTAACAGTCTCCGCTCTCCTCTGGAATCAATGCGCTGCGGGCGACACACCGCTGTCCGGCGACTTTTCGTTTCACCATCCAAACACCACTTTCGATACGTGCTTACAACGACTGCACGTGAACAGCCCACCAAATGTGCCGTTACTGATATCGACGTTCCCAGGCGCTGATCCATAACGATTTGACGTTTATCGAAGTCTGATAAATCAGCTGCTTTTATCATTATGTCTCTAATAACTCTATCATTGGAAAGACAATGCAAGGGTCCTTTATATACTCCAACTTCAGCCATGCATGCGCCGTGGTTTTGTTTCTGGGCAAGCTCTTTGTTACAGAAGTAGGGTGGTCTCTTGCTGTAAGTATGGCTCTTGCTGTAAGTATATATATATATATATATATATATATATATATATATATATATATATATATATATATATATATATACATACATACATATATATATATATATATATATATATATATATATATATATACATATATATAGATATATACCGGGTGGTCAGAAAGAAACTTTTCCGATATTGACGTCTAGCGGCTGTTCCGTTCAACCTATTGAGATGAGATTTCAGATATAGTTATTAAGCGGTATGAGCTTGGGATTCTGAGAACGGCAACACAGTGACGCTCACGGTTACGGTTATAGGTATAGAAACTCGAAATTTTCAAATGGCAACGCCCACTTTTTCCCGTCACAAAATGCTCAGCGCATGCGAAAACCTTAAAAAGCGTTGGAACGGTACGTGCATCACAAAACACGGAAGCGTTATGCACGCACAAAAACAGCTCTGCGGACGGCCAACAAAGAAACGATCGGGCTCAAGGAGGAAATTTGCATATGACAGAGGCTAGAAACCAATCACAGAACGCCGTTCGCCAGATAATCAGCGTAGAAAACCGATAAAAAGCTCTCTGATCGTTTTTTTGTTAGCCATTCGCAGAGCTGTTTTTTTTTTGTGCGTTCATAACGCGTCCGTTTTTTTTTCGTGATACACGTACCGTTCCAACGCTCTTTAGAGTTTTCACATGCGCTGACCATATTGCGGTGAGAAAATATGGGTGTTGCTATTTGAAAATTTCGAGTTTCTATACCTATAACCGTAACCGTGAGCGTCACCTGTTTGCCGTTCACAGAATCCCGAGCTCATACATCTGAATAACTATATCTGAAATCTCTTCTTGATCGGTTGAACGGAATAAGGGGTGAATATAAAATGTCCAAAATACCGAGAGTAGATTCAGAACCATAGTTTTCGGGGTCGCTGAGACGAATAGTGACATTTCTGGTGCCGTTTAAGTGCAAGTTCAGCCCCCCCCCCCATTAGCATAGGGGGGAGAGCGGAATGAAGAAGAGCTGAATACAAATTTCCAAAATAACCGAGAACAGTGACGAATCCGTAGATTTCAGGTTCTCTGCGAGGAATAGGGATACTCCCGATGACGTTTAAATGCCTCCTACCACCATTAGGGGGGGGAGGTTGGAATTAGGGGTAAAAATATAATTTTCCATAATGACCGAGAATAGTGTCAAATCCATAATTTTCGTTGTCGCTGAGATGAATAGGGACACTACCGATGTCATTTAAGTGAGAGTGCAGCCCCCCATCAGCATTGTTGGGTGAGGGGGGGGGAAGGAAGTGTGATAATAGAATGTCGAAAATGAGCGAGAATAGTGCCGAATTCATAGTTTACCTGTAAATTAAATAATTCAGATTTTACACTATAGGTAGAATCCATTCCTTTTTCTGTGTAATAAAAAAATTGGGATAAATAAATACCCGGGCAACACCTGGCAAATAGCTAGTATATATATATATATATTAAATCCTTCTTTTTTGCGAGAAAAACTTCTTTATAGCACAGTACCATTTTTTTTTTATTCCCTGCTTTGTCGTGCATGCGCGATCTTTATTACAGTCTATATTCTCTAAAATCTGCAACCGTTTCTCAATTGCGTTGAAACCTTCTGTCAAGTTTATAATTGCCATTCGGTTTCCTTATGGAATTGGGTAAGAACTGTCGGTATCTTCAGTGATTCTTTGGACAGTTGATGATCTCCATGACATCATCAACTGTCATCTCCTCAAGATAAAAATCCAACAGCTCGCTGACACCATGTCCATCTACTTCCATGTCTATTTGTCTGGCAAGATCGACGACTTCTTCTATCATACGAGTAATGTGATTAGTTTCATGAGTTGTTTCCAACTCGTTTAGAAAAAAACATTGGACAAAGTTTGTTCCAGACACCATTTAAAGTTTTTCGGGAAATTTCATTCCAAGATTCAGAAAGGGAAAAATCAGAATGATGAAACTCCGAGTTCGAGTAAGTCGTGGTATTACCGTTACATCTAAACCGAAAATAAATTTGCGGCATGCATGATGTTCAAACTCTTACGATTTTAGTCAGGTGTTTACCCTCAAAAGTACAAAGATTTGTTAGAAGTTTAATATTTTATGACAGATAAAAAAGAATCAGATAGTATATATATATATATATATATATATATATATATATATATATATATATATATATATATATATGTATGCATATCTATATAGTCAGA
>OU015493.1:46903302-47013302 GCA_907164885.2 Dolomedes plantarius | reverse complement strand
TTCGAAACTTAATACAGAAAGGCAGCAGCTGACACACTGCGTTCAGAAAGGTAAAGAAATATTTTGCCATGAAAACATTGTCAACAACAACTTTACAAACGAAGCTTAAAACCTTCGCTAAAGACTCACGGAAATTGTTCGACATTTCTTCATGTAAGTGTGTTTCTTTTAACAAATGTTCTTGCCCAAAGCATAATAGGATTCCTGAAATGGAAAGAACTTTTCTTATAGACCAACGGGCACTTAGGCAAATGTCCATAGACGCAGTTGACTTAAAAGAAAAATCTGAAAGCTGAGGAAATGAGCCGATAGCAAGCAGAAAGAGACAGAAGCATTAAGTCTTAAAATAAACGTTTCGCCATCTGTTACTCCATGTAGGCCATATTTCCTGATCCAGATTCTGACGTGGATCCACATAACTCCGATAGTGACACAGATTACTTGAAGCCTTCCCCATCCACATCCAGGATGACTCAATCTGAAGGGAAAAAGACGTTACGATCAAGTCGATACCCAGCAGTAGCTATAGCTTATGACAGAACCGGAGTTTCATATCAGGCTGGAGCCATCATTGCAAGCACTGTTTTGGAAGATTTGGGGATGATTACCGAAACAGACACTTTAATTGTAATTGATAGACATAAAATAATTCGGAAAAAATTCGGAAAGAATATCAGCAAGGAAATGAAAGACAGCTGTAACCACTGAAGAGACTTTATTTTGACGGAAGGAAGGACAAAAATCTAATGCAAGAGAGCGTAGGGGGAAAGATGTACCAGAAAACAGTCCTGGAAGAACACGTTACAATGATTAAGGAACCTGGAAGCAAGTACCTCGGACACATAGCACTAACCTCTTCATCAGCTTTGAGTATTTCTCAAATGATGCTGCAATTCATGGAGAATAAGAATATTGACATTCATCATCTAGTAGCAATGGGGTGCTAAGGAACAGTCGGTAATACTGGCTATAAAATCGGCGTGATTCGCATTTCTGGGGAAGCCATTGGGAAACCCTTGTACTGGTTTATCTGCGAGTTACACGCAAATGAGTTGCCACTCCGACATTTAGTACAGCATTTGGATGGTGGAACGAGTAGCCCAAATGCATTTTGTGGCCCTACTGGGAAAGCATTGGTAAATTGTAAAAACCTCCCAGTTGATAGATTTGTAGAGATTTCGAGCGAATTTCCGAAAATCGACATAAAGTATCTTAGCACACACAAGCGATAGCTTTGGGATATTTGTCAAGCTGTCACAAATAGAAACTGCTCATCAAGTTTGTCACAAAAGCACCCTGGGAAAATGTCTCATGCACGTTGGCTAACAACTGCAAATCGAATAAACCGTTTATACATTAGCTCGTCAGAGCCTTCAAACCAACTTCAAACCCTGGCAGAGTTCATCATGAAAGTGTACCCACCTATGTGGTTTGCAGTTAAATTAAATGCATATTGCACGTATGGTCCACGAAATTTGTGGAAGACAATAAACGTCTCACGCTATCTTAAAAACGATTTAAAGACTGTGGTCGATCCCATTATCCAGAGAAAGGGCTATTTCGGCCACCCGGAAGCAATAATCTTGTCAATGATCACAGACGACAGACAGTCCATTCGAGAACTTGGACTACGTAGGATTTTACGAGCAAGAAAGGGAAAAAAGGAAGGAATCATATACTACAACATTCCGTCACTCAACTTCGAGGAAGTTTCATATATAGACCTTACTGATTGGCAGAAATGTTATTTGAAGGAATCCCCAATAACATCTTACTTGACAGGAGATGATTTGAGAAATTTGATTTCCAGTGAAGAGTCTGTAGCTCAACACCTTGGAAGCCTAAAAATTCCTCGCCACACCCAAAGTGTTGAACGTTTCGTGAAACTAGTAACAGAGGTTTCTGCTGCTGTGTGTGGAGAAAATAAGCATGACGGTTTAGTTAGAACCCGAACAGAGTCGAGAAAAGCTATACTATCATTTGAAACCAAATGCGACTACCGAGTAATTCCGGAATAACTGCAAGGGCAAAGGCGTTAAGTGCCGATATGGCTGGGTGGATGGGTGGGCACGGGTGGAACTCGCAATGCATCCACCTCCCCGTGGTGAGTTCTGGGTTTTTTTCTGAATTTTATTTCAGAAAAAGCGAAAAGCTGCATACAAAACAATGTAAATACACATTTTTAAGTCTATGGTAAAAATCTGCTAAAAATCATGGCCAAAATGGAGACGGAAGATATTTTTTGTTTTTCCCAAAACTTTACATGCGTGACCTACCCACCAGTACCCAACTTTTCCGCACTAGGGCAAAAACGAAATCGAAAACTTTATTTTTACGCTCCGCCCTAATGTATATATATATATATATATATATATATATATATATATATATATATATATATATATATATATATATATATATATATATATATATATATATATATATATATACACATACACACACACACACACACACACACACACATATATATATATGTATATATATATATATATATATATATATATATATATATATATATATAGTCTTTCCAAGCACACAATTGGTTGTTTTAGATTACATGAATAGTTTGATCTGTTGCAACTAACACGTAAATCAACAAAAAAAAGTTTAATTAGAGTAAATAACTACTAAAAATAAAATAAATGAAAAATTATAATAACTAAAGTAAAAATAAAAATAAAATAATGATAAAATACTTTTAGTAATAAGAATAAAAAGCTATTATAATTAAGGTTAAATAGTCCTAAACATAGTCTTTATAGTAGGACAGCTGTGTTTCCATTTGCTCCTTGGTTGCAAGTTTTGTGACGTCAGTCATCTTGCGGTTACCTATTCTTAACTTCCATTCTGTCGGGCGCCAGGCTTGGTGTCCTATGGTTGAGTGGTTGTATATTCAATTCTACAGTTACTCATGGATTGTACGGTATCTAAGTATGTTTATTGTATAGATCATACTTATCCGAAACAATCCATTGGTTTTTAGACAGTATCGACACTGCTGATGATGAGATATTGTCAAAAACCTCTTTTAATCTTATCTTTTCATGTTTTTGGTTCCTGGCTGTAGTAGCTTTAGTGCTCATACTCGTTTTTCTCTTTCAACTTTATCTTATATATATATATATATATATATATATATATATATATATATATATATATATATATATATATATATATAGGGTAACTCTAGTATAGATGGCCATAGTTTTTAAAGATTGAAATAAAAGTTGTTAGAATGCAAACACAAGTAATATTTGGGTATATTTAAAATTCTTATACATATACTCATCATATTTTGGGCAAAAAATAATTAAAAATTCACAATAAAAAGTGGGAAACATAGTGTGAAATTAAAATAGCAGATGGCCATCTCTCCTTCAAGCCGAGGAGAGATGTCCATCCAATACAAGAAAGAAAAAGTGAAAAGTTAAGAAAGAAAAAGTTAAAATAGTAAAAAACAGCACATTTTATATAGTTAATCATGAAAAACATATAGCAATTTGTAAAGATGTAATTATATCACCGAAAATGAGTGAATAAAGTCCGAATAAACAACATTTGAAGTATAATTTCAACCCTTAACTTTTCGTAAAATTTTACCACATTTTTGCAAAGGTCTTGATAGTTTGTACACATTTCTTGGATTCACTTCAGGCACCTTATGCATTTTATCCAGTCATCCTTTTTGGTTGTGGTATTGTATTCTTCTCCACAACCAACACAGTGATCCTCATCAAATTCTATTCCCTCGAAATCTATAGAATCCGATAATTTCAAATGTATTTCTTCTTCTTCGTTTCTGGAAGTGTCGTGCTCTTGTTTTTTCACTTGTATCATTAAAACAGTGCTTTATATCCAGTTTTTTTGGCAAATTCAAAAGCGAGAATTCTCACATCATCTCGAGTAAATGGGAATCTTTTTTTCTGCATTCGTTTAATGTGTTTTACTAATCTTTCTTCGTTTTCTTTTCCAAACATCGGACCAGGACCCATGCTGCCTTTATTTGAATTATTGGTCTTCAATCGGCGCTCCAAAGTCTTGCGTGGAATGTGAAATGCTACAGACGCTCCTTTTACCGAATATGATCCCGTTTGCACTGCCTCCATTGCCTTAGACAAATCATTTTGACTCCAGGTCCCTTGGTTTGACCTGTGGCTCTCTTATGTATTTATATGTATTCATATGTTTTTCTTATGTGTTTTATGTATTTATTCGGCATCTTGAAAAAATGGAAAAAAATATCATTCGGCATATATATTATTATTATTATTATTATTATTATTATAAATATTAATATTGAAATATTTATATTAGTTAAAATTGAAACAATTACATCCATTTATATAATTATAAACATAAAAGTTATATAATTATTTTAAATATAATTATATTTAGTTAAAATCCTCACTCCGTATAATTTTGAGATATTGATTAAAGGTGGTCATCTCTCCTCGATTTTATGTGGCCATCTATCCTGAAATTGAAGGACAGATGGCAACCCAATTTAAAGCGTCACTCCGCCATTGTACGTCTTTGTTTTAGGCTTAGAAGCAAAGAATGGATTATATACGTGCCTTAAAAGTCCGTAAAAAAAAAAAAAATGTAACGTACGTATTGCAGAACATTCAGATATCTAACTCAACAAAAATATTCAACCCCTAAATTAAATAAACATTAAAATTTCGCATATTTTTCATAATCGAAAATCTCAGCTGTACCTCGCAATGAATTAACTCGTTGAACATTTCCTACGAAGAAAGTTTAAACAGCCATCTATGATCAAGTTATAGAATTATTTAGATTGAAGAAGATTATATATATATATATATATATATATATATATATATATATATATATATATATATATATATATATATATATATATATATATATATATATATATATATATATATATATATATATACTAGCTGAATACCCGTGCTTTGCTATGGAGAACATTCAAATTAAATACAACGGTCAATGTATGCAATTAAAGTTGTATTTAATTTGTAATCCATAAAACATTATAATTCGAATTAAATTCTTAAAAAACTTCCATCTCAATTGGTCTAGTGGTTAAATTTTATCTTTTACTGTATTTTCATATTTTTTTGTCAATTCATTTCTTTGTTATGCAGGTGTCGCAAAATTAATTAAAATTATCACAAAGAGAAAAGAAATCTTGTGATCAGCATTTAATAAATTAAATTCTAAAAATTAATATTTTAAAATTCACCAAAAATCAGAAAATGGAGGTAAAGATTCGAAAAATATTTCATTTTAAAGGAATTTTTATGATATTTCTCGTAATATGAATTTTATAACCCTCAGATTATATTATTAAATGGAAACTTAAAAAAATTACTAAAACAGCTTACAAATTTAATTAAAAAAAATATACGGAGATTTTTTCAAAAATCTTTCTTATTTGACCCCTACACTACAAGAAGAATCGCCATGCAAAATTTCATCCCTTTAGGTCCATCGATTTGGTCTGTGCGTTATCTGTCAGTCAGTCAGTCAGTCAAGGGACTTTTTTATATATATATAGATTACGAAATCTCTTTTACTTGTTGCACAGAATTTCAAAATAATATTCATATTTGCCAATCATTTATGAGTTTCTTCGGTATTTTGCTGGGAAAGTGAAACTCGTGAAAGTTGTTTGAATTATTCACTTTAGAAAATTGGTGTAGGAATTTTTTTTTACTTATGTGATTGACATTATGATTATAATCTCGGAAAAATCCCTTCATATGGAAATGACGTCCTTTTGAGGTATATTTAGACATAACAGTAATTTGTAGATGTCACATGGGTACGCCGTCGTTGCAAGTCTGTTCCTAGAGTCCTAGACAACAACTAAAAAATAATACTCTTACGCCATGGAAACGTCATTTTCAGACCGTCGAAATTTTTTTAATGCTCAGAAAGTCTCATTCCAAAATTATCTGTAATAAGTTCTGCCCAATTGAGTAGAATTTTATCTCCCTAATGAACTAGTTTGAGTATAAAAAGTAGGAATTAACTATATTTAGTAATTAATAGAAATAACGTATTAATTTTAATCAATTTACCAAAATAACCAAGCTGATATGGTGTATAAAATAAAACGCAGTGACTAAGAATGCTAAATTTAGGAAATGAATAATAATGAATTTTTGCTCTACGAATTGTCCCCCTTAAAACCATGAGCTTGTCCCGAACGAACTGAATAATATTAGAAAAATGATACTTGATCTTAACTTGGTGAGAAAAATTACGATGTCAAATTATGAATAGCTATATATGCAATTAAACGATTAAAATGTCGTACTAGCAAGATTAAATTGCTGAACTATAATGTTTGTTGTCATTTGTATCTTTAAACATATTCATGCCAATTTATAAATTCGAAGAAATGATATTATTATAAATAGTTTGACCGTAATTACTCACGTCAGAAAAGAAAAAAAATTACGTACCAGCACAGGTTACAGAAAAGTCAAATATATTCATTATGATAAAACCTTTACTTGTATAAATAGGTAATGAAACTAACCCAGTTGAAAGTTTACTGTAATTTTTACACTGTTAGAAAAACTTGAGCTTTGAAATTTATTGTTAAAGGAAATGTAGATACAGGAAAGAAAAGTAAGATAAAAACCGAATTCTAAAAATCTATATATTTAAGTTGCTAAGCCGAATTTTTGGGCAGTCCGTGAGAGAAAACTACTGCATCAACTTACTTCATTTTGGTCTTAAACGAAAGCTTGTAATCTGTAGATTTGTCAAATTTTGTTTTTGTAACCGCAATTTCCATTAATTAGCTATAATTTACAATTAAAAACTAATTTCTGCGCATGCTCAGTGGCATGTTTAAATCTGTCTTTAAAAACTCACTATTTCTGCGCAAGGTCAGTGACATGTTTTAATGAATAAACACGTTTATTCCTAGGAGTCTCTCTAGATCTCTCTCTGCCATTTTTATTTTTATGATAATTATGTTTTAGAAATATAAGATTAAACAGGGATTAGGGAAAATTCCCCGCTGATCAAGGAAATTGTTTATTTCGCGCTGTTTAATTAGTGATAATTTACAATTTAAAAAAAATTGGTCTCTGCGCATGATCAGTGAGATTTTTAAATCTGGCTTTAGATACTCACTAAGCACAAGGCCGCTTTAACGCATTAATTTTTTTCTGCGCATTATTATGATTTTCAACATTAGGCAATGATGTGTTGAGTATAATTTGTGTATTAGTACATTTATTTACTATCTAGCCGTCATGTTTTGACGGGTATCAACTAGTTTTTTAAAAATATCCAATGGCGAGCTACAGAAACATACAAGAAAGATAAAAATATACATAAGAAATACAACAGAAGAAAGATAATTCATATGTTTAGCCCTTAATTTCCCTAGCCTCGCAGTACGGCCAATGCACTTTAGAAGAAACGAGCGCAGGGCAGTGGAGAAGGTGTGATAAGTCCATATCTTCCCCTAGACTGCAGATCTTGCATTTTGGGTCTTTGAATTATTCCTAATCGGAAAAGGTGTTTGGAAAGGCAGTCATGTTCCGTAAAAAGTCTGAAAAGTGCCACCGCTTTTAACCTGGGCTGGTCAGGGATATTGTAGATAAAGTTATACCAGGTTTTAGATATATTGCTTTCACGGAGACTGTCCTTTAGATTCCACCGTAAAAGTCACGAACGATCAATTTCAACGAGTGAAAAGAGATGGCTTCACATGAAGTTTGAGTCGGAACTTCACATGAAGTTTGAGTCACATGAAGTTTTTTAATCGGGAGCTACCAGTTGAGCTGGCGTGGTTTTCAAAGCAGGAATTCAGAGACCAGTATTTTTTAAGGTGATGGGTGGTCAAGACGTACTGATTAATCACCCCAATCTCTTAAAACATATGAAACTAAGGTGACATTTTCAACGAAAGATGGCACTTAAAATCAGTATTTTATTACACTTTACTTATATAGAAATATAGATGATTATTTGACAGCGGTATTTTGAAGATATTTGGACTTTTCTGCACAATTTTATATTTCTCCCTTTTTTTGGTTTCGTCCATCGAAAGATAAAACACACTACATCGCATTTTTTTTACAGAATAATTCAAATTTTAGAAAAAAAAAATCCTCTATTTTTGTGCAAAAATAAAATTACACATATACCGATATTTTCTTTCTCAATTACAATTTTACAATAAATAAATAAATAATCATAATCATTAAATGCAAGTTGACGAATAGCAAGAATCTTTTCTCAATAGGTTAACACTGAACTGAGCAAATCCAATATGGTAGCTATCAAGCAACCTTAAAAAATAATCTTAGCAACTCTCTTTCTGAAATAACTCATACAATGTACTGGGGTTATGTGTGCTTAGAAAGAGCAATTATGTAAATGTTATACCATTTTTTTCCCTGTCGTTGTTGTTCCTTTTGCGCCCTGGCCAAAGGGTCCCAATGCATTCCAGACTGTCCCAATGGATTCCAGACCAGGCCCATATAGGCTTGTGGACTGTGGTATATATATATATATATATATATATATATATATATAAGTCTGATATTTACACTCGGGTAAATATTTTAATTTAAAAAGTACACAAAGCTGAGAATAAATTTTTGTGCTCGGATCGGTCGCTTTCACAATGCGTTTATTTCTATCCCCGGCTTAACTACATTAAAATTAATGTTAGACGTCTCTGGCGTTAAATTTATGTCCCAAGATCAACTTTAAGATTTATTATACGGGAAGAGAAAGTCGGCTGGCGCAACGCTAATGTTTGCCCCATTTAATTCCCGAATTTCCAGTGCACACCATGTGTTTGCAACAAGTGACAATAAATTCAGGTTTACGACGGCAACAGGTTCACCGCCCCGTGAAATTCGTTTAAAAAAAAGTCTGGGACAGTCGACCAGCAAAACGACCTGTCCTAAGTTTTGAACGCTAATACCGTTGAATTAAATTTTTCTCTGTGCATTTCTCAGGATGACTTTCTAGATTTCACCTTTGTTACAATATTTACCAGCGTACTAAGAAGCTCTAAATGAAAATGATGTACGAAGAGTGTATACATTTTTAAAATGTTGTTAATGGACAGGGGAACGAGTTTTGTAAATAATACCAAGAAAACGAAAAAAGGAGTACCTAGAGCAGTTTTAAGTTATATTTTAATTATACGAAGAGTGTATAAATTTTTAAAATGCTGTTAAATGACAGGGAGACGAGTTTTGTAAATAATAGCAAGAAAACGAAAAGAGGAGTACCTAGAGTAGGTTTAAGTTATCTTTTAATTATACAAAGAGTGTATAAATTTTAAAAATGCTGTTAAAGGACAGGGGAACTAGTTTTGTAAATAATACCAAGAAAACTAAAAAAGGAGTACCTAGAGTAGTTTTAAGTTATCTTTTAATTATACGAAGAGTGTATAATTTTTTAAAATGCTGTTAAAGGACAGGGGGACGAGTTTTGTAAATAATAGCAAGAAAACGAAAAAAGGAGTACCTAGAGTAGGTTTAAGTTATCTTTTAATTATACAAAGAGAGTATAAATTTTAAAAATGCTGTTAAAGGACAGGGGAACGAGTTTTGTAAATAATACCAAGAAAACGAAAAAAGGAGTACCTAGAGTAGGTTTAAGTTATCTTTTAATTATACGAAGAGTGTATAAATTTTTAAAATGCAATTAAAGGACGGGGGGACGAGTTTTGTAAATAATACCAAGAAAACGAAAAAAAGGAGTACCTAGAGTAGGTTTAAGTTATCTTTTAATCATACGAAGAGTGTATAACTTTTTAAAATGCTGTTAAAGGACAGGGGGACGAGTTTTATAAATAATACCAAGCAAACGAAAAAAGGAGTACCTAGAGTAGGTTTAAGTTATATTTTAATTATACGAAGAGTGTATAAATTTTTGAAATGTTGTTAATGGACAGGGGGACGAGTTTTGTAAATAATACCAAGAAAACGAAAAAAGGAGTACCTAGAGTAGGTTTAAGTTAAATTTTAACTATACGAACAGTGTATACATTTTTAAAATGCAGTTAAAGGACAGGGGGACTAGTTTTGTAAATAATACCAAGAAAACGAAAAAATGGAGCACCTAGAGGTAGTTTTAAGTGGTCTTTTAACTAAAATTAATATTAATCCTTATAATTTAGGATTAACTTACACACATACATATGGATAGCTTTCTCTGTCTTCCTTGTCTTACAAATTACCGTAAAATCTCGAGTATAATACGTACTTTTTTTTCACATTTTAGTCCGCAAAAAATGATGGTGCACATTATACTCGCATAGAAAAAAACAACGTTCTTTTAAACCAGCGTTGCCAACCTATAGGAAGCGCCTCCCCCTAGCGCCATCTCGAATCCCCCTGTTCCCCCCAACACCAACTTTAGATCACCCTAGACCATCCTAAAAGAAATTCTAGTTCCAAATAGGCATCCTGTTTGAGAGATAAATTGAAATAAATAGAAAATACACACTTACATAGTCAAATGGAGGTTTATTTGCATCTGAAATATGTATGGAACTAATCAAATAATAAAACGCGTCTCGATTGTACAAAATATTAAAAAAAGTTCCCCCCACAAAATGCCCCTAATAAAATGTGGCCCCTAAAAACACCCCTTTTCATCTAACTTACCCCCAAATTGGCAACACTGTTTTAAACATTGGATAAACGAACGCACAGCAGCTGTAAGACATGGTTGCAACACGGGTGCGTGCGCATCTGCACTCCGTGATTTATCCATCCATTTACTAAGCAGGTATTCCTTTTAAACAAATGGAACTCACAGTTCGTATCGCACATGCGTTCGTTTAGTAACAGGTCCCTTGAAACAGTGATAACTCCCGGTTGTTGCAAGTGCAAAAAAATTTTCTTTAATTTTATTTATTTGACTCACATTTTCTTGAAGACGGTCCTATACGTCAGCAGAAAAATCATCAATTGTTCAACGTGAGACGGCAGTGAGAAAGACATATTGCGGGAGGATGGGCAGGTGCCATCAAACGAGAATGATGATGGCGATAAATATGACGACGGCACCAATACATGGACGCAACAACAATAGACGAGCTGTATTCTGGTGAAAGTGATTAAGACTGATAATTTGACAGTATTGTTTCTTTTGAACAAAAAAATTAAGTTTTTTCGCCTGAATTTAATGTTTTCGTTTCTTTTTATCACAAATTGTATTTCTGCTAATAAGTATTTGTGGAATTTTAAAATAAAATATTGAAAAGTTATGGGTGCGTATTATAGTCGAATTTTATTTATTTTTCCGAAAATTTCGCGAAAAATCAAGCATTCGTATTATATTCGGGCGCGTATGATACTCGAGACTTTACGGTACTCTCTTTAATGCAAACATGAATAGGAAAATCCTCACTTTTAAAAGTATAAATATATTCATCCGCTGTCGAGGGTTAATTTTGAGCTTTGAATTGTCAAAATCGACGGCGGGGACTGCTCTCTAGCGCCGTCGTTCTGCTTCACGACAAAGCTCAGCCTCATGTTGCGGCAAGAACAAAAGGCGCAAGTGGACAATTTTCATTGAGAATTACTGGATCATCCACCATACAGCCCTGACCTAGCACCATCAGACTTTCACCTGTTTCCAAAACTTAAGGAATTTCTTGGTGGAAAGCGCTTGGAAAATGATGACATGTTGAAAGAAACTGTTACTAACTGGTTTAACGGTCAGGCGGCAGAGTTCTTTGAGGATGGGATCCAAAAGCTGGTGACGCGACTTGACAGATGTTTAAATGTTAATGGTGACTATGTTGAAAAGTGAAAAACTAGTCATATTTTAGTTTGTGATTCAACTTACGTTCATAACTAAAGTTTCTCTTACTCCATTACAAAACGATTCTTACTTAAAAAATGACCCTCGTATATATATATATATATATCCCTTAACACATAAATACCTTTTATGCTTGTACTGGTCTCAATTCATGTCATTTAAAGATATTTGAATCGCCAGGTGGGTTTTTTGCGTGATCAAAATGAAACAAACATTTAAAAAAAAGAAACAAATTATACAAAAGTTATATCCTTCTTGTTTTACACGCAGCAGTTTATATACTTCGGAAATGTACTTACTTTCAGCATTTTATTAAATTTCCGCGATATATTTCTGCATTTATTTCTCTATTAGTATATGGGTATATATACAGAAAAGCATAGAAAAATGCAGAACACTGTGTTAATTATTCTCATTGCAAGTGGGAAAAGCAGAGATCACAGACGTGTTAAAGAAGAAATATACACAAGAGTATTGAAGAAAATATTGCATAGATAAGTTTTCTCCTATCCACGATGCTGTTATTAATGTCCCAACAAGTACTTAAATCTGTAACAGATGTGAGATAATTGATGAAGCACCTTGGATCATTTATTCTTTCTCCATTTTCTGTGTGGGAAACAAAAGTTTGTGCTTGCTTAATGTTCATGTCCCTCGTTTACTTTTAAGTACATTACTAGAAGTTTCCGGGAAGTATAGCTCATTTAATTCGCAAGAATGCAACATATTACACGTGGCAAAGATATCCGCTTTAATACTCTAAACCCTAGCATTTATTTTCGCCGCAGTCTAAAGCCTGATTGGCAAATATATATATATATATATATATATATATATATATATATATATATATATATATATATATATATATATATATATCAAATGAACGATTCGTAGTTTTGTTCTAGTTCTTTTTTAAAATTTATTTCCGAAAAAAAGAATCCTATTGTTACAAGGAATTTTAAACTAATTCCTAACAGTAGAACTGATTCAATTGATTGTTACTAATCTATTTTAATTTTTAACTATTCAAGTTATCTGAGTATTTCACAGTCGAAACTAACTAGACTGTTTTTTTAATCATGCAAAAAGCCAAATTGACAAACTTCATTCTTTTTTCTTTTTTCTTTCTTTTTAAGAGCAAAAGCACTTCATTGATTACCTGGTTAACTTTTTATATCTAAAGAAAATTACCTTGATAATTAGGTTTTAGACTACTAGGTGAAAAAATAATTATGGTCGTTGAATAAGTAATTTATATCAGAAGTCAATGTAATTAACTTTATACTGTAAAGAATCGGCAAACACTTATTTTCTACATTCAGTTAGTCCACACCACAATTTTTGGACTACCTTTATTATGAAACCACCCTATAGGCCAGCGGTTCTATTGGATACCCTCTGCTTATCACCTGAAAGTCCGCAATTGAGGGCGTGGCCCAGGAATTGCAGTTGCGACCCATTTTCCTATTGTTCTCAAGCCGGTGGGCGTAAAAGAATTTCAAGCAAGGCGTGTGATAAAATATTATATAAAAAGTAAAATATCCTCACCTAGATCCTTGATTACCTCAAATATATTTGATCTGTATTTAATTCTTTGATTTCATATGTTCCAAATTAAGATATATGTACTAATATTAAATTTTTCTGTATGAAATTATCTATTCTATATTTTATTTAATAACCAGCTTCAGTTTCAAATTCCGATTGAAATACTTGTAATGACCACATATGGTGGAGACGGGGCGGGGGAGGCGTGTCCTCACATCAGTGTTCAGAGGGGGGGGGGGGCAAAGAGACTGAAAGGTTGACAACCCCTGCTATAGGCGAACAAACATCACGACCTATTTCGCTGGTTCACCTATATTGAACAATAAATCTACGAGGGAACTGTAAAAGAACGAGCATGGTATAATTATGATTCGAACCCGAGCTCATTCCGTGAAAACTCTTTAACACTAACCACTATGCGATGTGGGCGGCACATCACACTGTAAATTAAATAGTTACAATCATGCATTTGGATGGCATGTTGCTTATGAGAGTTTAAGAAAGAAACTTTTTAATGAAACGGTATATATTAAGCAACAGTTCGACTTGGTACCGTTTTGTTTTTACATTGCAATAATATATTTTAAAAAATTAAAATTCTTTTAATCATTTGTAGTCTAAGTTCTTTTATAATTAATATTGTTTTTATACCTTGATGTCTAAATCCAATCTCTAATTTCTAATATTGTCTTTATCATGCATATGTAGTATTTTTTTTTCACGGAACCTCTTTCCCATGTCGTCCTTAGTCCTCCTATCAATTTTGGTGGAATTCCCGCAGACAGATCACGCTACATTAGTGTCTGAGTAGTGTGTCTGTAGTGTCTCTGTGTCTGAGTGGTAGCTCTGAGTAGTGACATTTTCAAAAAAGATCATATTATATATATATATATATATATATATATATGTATGTATCGTTTTTCAAGGGACTGATTGCTCTGGGCGATCGATGCGGGGGAAACTATAGATGCCGGAATATAACAAAGATATATTATCATCGGGACTCGATGAAATTAACGACACTTCCGTGAAAACGAGGATTCGGGGAACTATCCATCGAGATTCCACTGTGTGTGTGTGTGTGTGTGTGTGTCCATATATATATATAAAAAATGCAAACTTAACAAAAAATTAACATGGGTAATAAGGATGGAGAAGATTATTGCACAGAGAGATAATTAATTTTTGATGCTGTGAAATTTAGCAATAGGGAATTAAGTATGCGAGTAATGTATTTACCTCTAGTTCTCATAGTCGGTCATGATTATTTTGATGTATTTCAATACAACAGTTTGAAATAAGCTATATCTAAAAATACATCTTAACTTTCCAAATTTTTTGGTACTGTCAAGGAGCAATTAAAAATTCATACTCAAATACATGCATAACAGATTAAGTATGAAATAATTAATCACTGATGCACAAAAACATATCTTTGTTAAAAATTTAAAGCTAGTTGCGTCATTTACTACTTTCTCCAATTTCAGACTTTACTCAAATAAAGCGATTAATTTTCATTTCATTTCATTTCATGGCAAATTTCATCTCATTAATAAAATATTAACAAAACCGGAGTAATTTATTTTTTATCAGTAGTTATGGGTATTTGAATTAACAGAATTAATTGCAATATGTATGTACAGATTATATTCTTCAACCTCATTACGAAACATATTCTAAATATCTAAATACATCCAGTTTTAATTGAAATAAAATATGATAATTAATTTAATTTTCTCTCTCTAATGAATTTCTTTTGCAAGATACAACTGCATTCAATACAAGAGTGGGCGTTATTTTATTATTATTATTTTAAATGGCTGATACGGTAAGGTAGATTAGAGGCGAGAAATTTGTGGACATTTAAAAGGAACCGTGGAAAGAACCGAAGATCGAAACGTTTAGGGTTAAATATATATGCATGTGATACTTTAAAATTTAAGAACTGTAACTTCAAGAAATTGCCTTTTAAAGTAGGCACTGCAGCTTCAAGCAATACTTCTGTTGAGGCGTTAAAATCCGTGAAACTTCTTGACATCGCAAGAGAATTAATATGCCATCTGTAGAAGAATGCGCAAGATGTAAATGCAATGCAAATAAAGGTTATGAATAATCAGAGTTCATTTTAAGGTGGGCACGTGGCAGGAAACGCCTCAACAAGCATTATCTAACGTCCTAAAATCTGAATATTTTCAGCTACGAGAAATAGCAATGAATACAAATATTTCTATGCCATGGTACCGTATCAGCTCCTCTCTGAAAAAGAATGTAACATGTGGTAGAGTTAATTGGGTGGGTCGTGATTTAGTATAGTAGTAGGCAATGATACCATTACTCTGAATTCTAAACAATACATTAATTTATTAACATAACACATATATTAGTACACATTCAATTATATTATTGATAATTATGAACCTAAAGAAACACTAATTATATCAAGGTATTATTTGACTGTACTATTTCACTTATTTAAATTGATTTCATTTCAGTACGCAATATATATTATTTCTTACTTCCGCCTAATAAGACTCGGGGGTTTATAGACTTTTTGGCAATAGGTAATGAAAGGTTACCTCCATTTTTGCAGACTGCAGAAAGGAAACATTCGCCGGCATATTCACGTGCATCGATTGGGATATCTTTCTTCTGGATTCACTTTCGCTGATGAACGCAGTCATCAGAATCGCTATATATCGCGGGAAGAGGCGGACTTTAACGGCAGGATCGGTTCTCCATCTTTGGCTTGTGGGGGTCAGGCAATCTGTCTTGGTTCCGTATCTCAACTCTTCTCCTCTCATCGGTAGATTGCAGGGGTCAACCAATCTATCTTGGCTCCGATGCTCCTCTATACTCCTCTCATAGCTAGATTGCGGGGGCCAGGCAGTCTCTCTCGGCTCCACTATTCATCTATTCTCCTCTCATCGTTGGCTTGCAGGCTTATAGCGAAGCGCTAAGTCTGGGTGCAATCTCCCATATACTCTTTTTTAAACTTCTCGCTTACGAGGCTTCTACTCTATATTCGTGTGCTAAGTCTGAGAGTCAAAAATCAATCATATGCTTTTTTATATTCTCACTCTCTCTACTTTTTATCTTCTCAACACCTCGCCTTTTACATTTTCATTCGTCTTTAATGTTCAACCTTTTTTTTTCACTTCCACTTCGATTCGCTAATTTTTATCACCTAATTATTTCTCTAAACCATTCAGAGTGAGGGGCGTTTCATATTAGAACAATTCCGCCTTCGACTCATCCCTGCCTTTCTAGGGATCATGTTTTCCCACAACATCTCCTATGTGTGGGGCCATCTTCTCTTTGCCAACAATTCCCTTTTCATCTCGATGTCCCCTCTATATAGCCCCCTCGCTGTTTCGTCTCTTAACTGTTGCTTTTCAATTTCTTCTTCTTCATCCGGTCCTTTGTATAGGCAAGCGCCATTTCAATTTTCTCATTTTACCCCCGTTTGTCCGATTTAATTGGGTTGTCTGCCCTTTTCGAACTTTTAACATACCGTATCCCCACGACATTCTTGTATCGTCTGGCGTCATTTCACTGTTTCATTTTCCGTCCCGTTTGTTAATTGGTTTTTCTGCACCTTTTCTATTTTCTTTTTTTTATATGTCGTAATCCACCACATAACAAAAAAGAGGCAGATATAGAAAATACGATCTGGAAATCCTCATAATTAAAAAACAAAATCAACCTTTCATTAATTGTTTCCCTAATATGTGAGATTATATGGATAAACGCGTCTTGGCGCAAAAAAGACATAAAACACTTCATTACAAATAAATGCAAATGGAACGAAACAACTATGAATGTTAAGTCACTAGCAAATGCAAATAAAGCAACTGATTCATTCAAAAGATAATATCCAGTTGTGGGAGTTGTGTATTTCGACGTTACCAGCTTAGTTCCGCTGTATGTGTATGTTCAGAGGTCTTGCTGTGTGTCTGTGGGGGGAGGGTATGAAATGTCTAGCACCGCCCACTACTATGGACTGACGCGAACCGGTATCAATCGTCTATTTTCCCCTCAACACATTACGAAAGGCAATAATATCGATAAAATTAGGTATTTACACCAGTGTCTTTTTCCCCATTCATTACATCAATAGAAATATCGATTATAAAATAAAAATAGTATTTTCAGATAGCTTGAAAATTTCTGCATATTTATATATTTCACTTTTGTTTAAGTTTTGTCCCTTTATTAAATTATTTATGTTTAATACACAGTATACTTCACTTTTCCATGAATTTCAATTAAAAAATATTATTCGTGTCTCTTCTGAAAAAAAGAGAATTATAAAAAGGAGAATTATACATACATTTGTAAATAATTTCCTATTTGTCTATTACATGATTCAAAGAAAAAAGACTCACTTTAAATGCAATTTTACAATTAGTTAAAAACTTTTCTCTGTAGGTAAACACATAGCTGAGCAAATCCAACATGGCACTACCTTAACTCTAACGATCAAGTCGAAAAACCTAAGAGTAGAAATAAAGTCTGAAAAGCAATTATGCTCAAAAGAAACGGCATCTAAAACAAAGTATAAAAAAAAGAAAAAAAATACTTAAAGTCGAATAAAATATAAGTTCAAATAATTAAGTATTTATTAAAGATAAATAAGTTAAAATTCACGAGAAAACTTTTGAAAGTTAGGGACAAAATCAGCTATAACTATTTGTAGATACATTCTTCGAAGTTAAAAAAAATATACTAACTTGAGTAAATTAGTTTAAAATCTGTTTAATTTATTTATCCAAGCTAAGAGAAATAAAGAGATATAGTCAAGAATATAATTTGAACTATATATTTAGCAAGAACAATTTGAAATAGTTAGCTAAGAATGGCAGTTTATCTAATTATTGCTCTAACTCCTTAATTCGAAAGTTACACACAACGAAGTTATCTTTACATGTAAGCTGTATTAATTTATAAATTTGAACCTGATTTTATATAAAAGTATTAAAACTATTAGAAGTGCTTCTAAAATGACTATTCTTAATTTTTTTCCTTGCATAGTATTTCCGATAAATTATTTAGGATGTATGGAAATATAACATTTTTAAAAACAGTATATTAACATTTATTAATGCAAAGTTGTAATTTATTTTTATTAATTAATTAATTAATTTATTTATTATTTTTTGTGGGGGGGGGATATTGATGCTTGTAAATTTCAGAATTAAGCCAAAACTAACAGAAAAGAAAATATATAATAAAATCATTTTTATATGCTTCTAGGTAAATTTTCCTTATTTTACTTCAGAAAAACCGAAATAAAATTTCAGATTCAATGTACAAACTGGAGTATTTTTCAAAAATCCTCATTCTAGAAGCAAGCCTTACTTTCGTTTTAGTAGAGATAATTTTAAATTTAAGAGCTAAAAATTATTTAGATTATAGGATGCTTGTAACTGCACGCATTTAGAGTGCCTTTAAAATATATTCCATATTATGCTTTGCTTTAATGAAGTGTACCAGTGAAGCGTTATTTAAATGACTGTGATTTTCAGTGTTCTTTAATATGCAATTTTCGGTGCGTAATATTCCAACCAAATGTACAGGCATATTCAGATCTACTACGCTAATATTAGGGTTTAAATTTCTGCGAGTATTTGCATAATTTATGGAGGAATATTCAAATGTGCATAAGTGAGGTATAATGTTCATAATGACGTTGGACAACACAGCATAACTATAACTATTGTGATTTGGTAATTTCATATATATTTATGAACACGACATCTGTGTTTCTTTCTCATTTTGTACTGTATATTGCATTAACTCAATATAATCTATTTAACATATATTTTAGCTTATCTTGTTGTTTGTACTATAGAAATTGCGCCAAAATCATCAAATTGCAATGCCAGCATTTATTATACGCAGCCTTCATATATATATATATATATGTATATATATATATATATATATATATATATATATATATCTATATATATATATATATATAGTGATTTCCGCTTATAAGAATCACGTTTGTTATTACTGTTTTTGATTCTTATAAGCGGTTGATTCTTATAACCGAAACTTCCCTTTGGACAGGCACACATACACAAATATATACTTGTACATATATATAAACACACATACACTTGTACATATTTATAAACGCACATATATACATAATTTACCATTAAATACTCTTTAATTTACGTTATTTATCATTTATTAACATTTTTTTTATAATTTTAAAAATACTCAATTTCTAGACCTATAAGTAACAACACATGATTATAAAATCAACAAGAGGCAGCTTCTCTTTGACTACACTTTGGAAGAAAATCATATCTAATTAACAAGTTCTGTTTTTCAGAAAAACTAAGAGTTTTCCTTGTTTTTATCATATTTGTATTCGACTATCAAAAAGTTCTAACACTAACTGGCAATTTTGTTAGAAGTGAATACTAGCGACGTATGCTTATTACAGTCTCAGACGAAGATTCACTTTATAGCTTACGTTTCACGGTTTGATTCTGAATCAAACCGTGAAACGTTTCATTTAGCATCTGGTTCATCTGATTCAGCAAAATGGATCCCTTTACGTTTCACGGTTTGAAGTGCTGAATCCACTGTCCTGTTTGTGTAAGTGATGGTGGACACTTCGCGGAAGATTTATATGTTTCAGGGTCCAGAAATCCGCAACCAGGAAGTAAGTGGTGGGAAAAAAGGAGTGCCTGTCTGGAGAAAAGCGAAATCGGACCCGGGCGGGTTAGATGCCCCTGGGTAAAGCTAATAAGACAGTGTTTACCAAAAACGTATAAGGAGAAACTCTTACGTTATGTCTAAAGGAATGTATTTTACGACTGTTATCCACCCTAAAGTTTTATCAATCTTTCTTTTCAAAAACTTAAGAAAGAATTTCGTACCTTTTGAGAGTTCAAGTGGCATTTTTTGGAAAAATGAAAGGAAGGCGAAGATTGCAAACTGATTCTTATAACCGGTGGATTGATTCTTTAAAGCGAAACTTTTAACATGAAAATATTACATTTGTTTTTGTTTTTGCGATATTGACTTATAAACGGTTGATTCTTATAACCACTGATCACTATAAGCGGTGGTTACTGTATATATATATATATATATATATATATATATATATATATATATATATATATATATACAGTGATTTCCGCTTATAAGAATCACGTTTGTTATTACTGTTTTTGATTCTTATAAGCGGAGAGTGTAAACTGATTCTTAAAACCGGTGGATTGATTCTTCAAAGCGAAAATTTTAAATGGAAATATTACATTTGTTTTTGTTTTCGCGATATTGATTCTTATAAATGGTTGATTCTTATAACCACTGAACACTATAAGCGGCGGTTACTGTATATATATGTATATATATATATATATATATATATATATATATATATATATATTCAATTGTTCATGACTTCATTAGATTTTCATCTAAAATCAGTACGCTTATTGGAGGCACTTCTCACCTCTGGGTTTTAAATATATGAGTAATTTTAAATATATTAATGGCAACATTCTTCTCCAGTTATTACTTTTCAAGCTTTTGATTTGTTTGGACATTTCTTTTTTTTGTGAAAGTTCTATAGCTAATACAATTTTTGTTCTTTCAAACGCTCTTCCAGTCAGAGATATCAGTACAGCTTTATTTCTATAGATACAATGTGTGTTTTATTCGTTTGCACAAGAAGTGTCTGTTGATGACAATAAATGAGGAGATTAAACAGGTCTAATCTAATAAGAAGTATGGCAGCCAACGGCCAATCAGCGTGATATATATATATATATATATATATATATATATATATATATATATATATATATATATAAAGGCCTTATTTGAATAGTGTTCCAACACCACTTTTTGTTAGCATCACTTTCATGTTCATACCTTTCATGTTCATATGTCATTTCTATCGTATTTTCAAACTGGTACAACTCTTGCTTATTTCTACTGCCAACAGAGGGCATTACAAATCGGACTTCAACATTCATTGCTCAGCACTCATTAGACTTTAAGGCTTTGTATCTCAAAATGAACAAGAATGGCCACTATTATAGCCTATATAGGGCCTATTATATATATATATATATATATATATATATATATATATATATATATATATATATATATATATATAAGAGTGTGCAATAAGATTTTGGAGAGATATAATAATCTTATAATTAAGGATATTTTGAAAGATTACTAGAGCAGGGCTCTTTGTGATTTATTTACTACACCATGCTTTGCTAAACTTTCCTACTTTGTCATTAATTACGTTTTTATGTTCTAAGGACAAACTTTTCAACTACAAAGGAGATGCTTGCCACTAGCTTATATTAATAGGATACCAAAATGGTAGGTACATTGTCTTTCGTCATTCGCCCATGAGAATACCCGGAAGTTGCAGATTTGTTTTAATGAGACCACATCACAGGTGAACCAATTTTGCACACCGTTCACCCTCAGTTTGGGCCGAGAATCCCCAGGGGCTACATCTGGCGGGCAGATACCTTACACACACCCATAAAATTTTCCACAACAAAGAATGTGAGCAAAATTACGAAGCTCTGTTTGGTGGGAAGAAATTGTGTTAAATTCCTGAAGTAATAAAGATTGGAAAGAAAATTTTCCAATCGATAGGTGCATTTTTATAAATTATAAGATTAATTGTAAGATACTTATTGTTTTAATAAATCCTTTTATAAAATCAAAATGTAATTTTGATTTCAATTTTGTTTCAGTAATTTTTAGTCATGTATAAATAAAAAAAATCATAAATAGATATAAATAAATTTTTATCTGTGAATTCTAAAATAATTAATTTATAAATAAATTTTAATGTTACGTTTAATTATTGATTATACTTATTAAATTTATTAATTTTACCATAACACTTTAAATGAAAATGTTATTGAAATTTTATTGAAATGAAATTTTATTTCTTATTTTACATACCAGATGGCAGTACCATTCTATTTATTGGGAATGGTTTTTAAATTTAAAACTAGATGGGCAGATCAAGAAATAAATGAAATCCTCCGGAAAAAAATAGGCACTTTTCTACTGTTTTCTTGAAAATTATGCGATTGTTAAGGGGTTACAGATCCTTCCATCGATCATTTGGCTGCATTTTCATGGATTCACACATGTTCAAATCCGCCATGTTTGTTTACTACTAGCTTCCTGCTTCGAAATGCATCATGGGTAATTAGCGGGTTTTATCCTAGTTCGAAGGAGGGTCGAAAATCCACCCTGCATTTTTCCCTATCGTAGGGAAAAAGCAAGAAACGACCTTGCTTTTACCCGGGTTTTTAGCACATGTAAACGGCACTTTATATATATATATATATATATATATATATATATATATATATAGCTACCACCTTTTTCTGACAGAAATGTCGTCATTTTCTGGTAGTTTTTCGCAAAAATTTTAACTATTACTTCTTATAGACAGTTTTGAGCTTCAAGTCTTTTTCCGCCTAGATGATTGATAGATTCTCGCCTCATATAATTGAGCTATTTCGTTTGAACCCTAAGCTCTCTGTGAGTTTGGTATTAGCTAAATTGCCCATGCAGGCTACTCCAACGTGGAAAGATTTCTGTGGTAAATTCGCTAACCTGGGTCCTACGGGGTGGCTGTTGCTAACCGTCGTACTGAGACGACCGATTTAAAGCCGAGGCCCTCCCAGAGGCTTACCACTATCTAACCTGTTGGTGGATAAACGCATCTCGCCGTTTGTAGGATAAATCTTGAATCAGTATGACTTAGAATGTCATTATTGATGGTTCATGTATAAAGTTTTTATACTTTATAGATACTGTAAATCTTTATTTTAAATGTATATAGTGCACATTAATTTTGTAAATTGTGTTACACAATTTTTATAGAAATTGTTTTCTTTTTTTAATACTAGTTATCCTTATATACGTAAAATCTATAGTTTTTATTATTAATTTTAAAAAATTTTTTAAATAAAGATTATAAGAATTTAATAGATCATATAATTTCGAGATTCGTAAATATTTGAATATTTTAAATGTATATAGTGCACATTAATTTTGTAAATTGTGTTACACAATTTTTATAGAAATTGTTTTCTTTTTTTAATACTAGTTATCCTTATATACGTAAAATGCATAGTTTTTATTATTAATTTAAAAATTTTTTTAAATAAAGATTATAAGAATTTAATAGATCATATAATTTCGAGATTCGTAAATATTTGAATAAATCCTGATACTAAAGGAACTTTATAATTATATAAAAAAGATAATTTTAATTCCTTTTCAGTTTATACTTTTAATCACTGTCGGTTGTCATTAAACCGATGGTGAGTTCATGGATTTAGGTGTTTTTTTCTCGCTGCTCGTTTTTTTTTTCAATAGCGCCAAGTTGTTAAAAAATTTCTTTTGCTTGGGGTATTTTTTATGAATTTGTATGTCCAACATCTACTGCCACATTTCATAAATAGTTATTTTGTATTTGTTATTCTGTATTTGTTATTCTGTATCTTCTTTTCTACTTCCTTTGAGATTGTCTTTTCTCAACTATTATTGTACTGTGGTTCTACGAGGATCTTAATCCTACGTACATGTAACAGTGTCGTTCTAGGGACAGCAATCACACATTTTTCTACTACATATCAATTTGGATAAACGGCAAACAAAATGGCGACTTCAATGAAATCTATGGATATTACGATTTGTCCTACAGTGAATCAACATGCGATACCGACTTCAATGGATAATATCAACGAGCTCATCAACTTACTTGAAGCAAAAACATCTCTCTCGGAGTATTAGCCCTACACAGACTTGATTCTTCGAATCGTTGATATTTTGAGAGATACTCGCAGTGAGTTGGCTGACGAGAGCGATGAATCCAAACTTTGTGCCACATTGACATGCGGCTATATATTTTTTTTATCATATATGAAACTATCTCCTTATGTATTAAGGAGAATAAACCGTCATATTTTTATATTCCTATCATAAATTGAATCTACAGAAAAAATAATTTAAATCTTTCTAATATTTATCCATTTTTATATTGAACATTGAAAATGATGAATTTTAAACAAAAAAAATCATAGAAAATAGAAAGCTGGAGGCAATCAGATATCGTAATACTCAAGAATATTTTTAAAATAATATAAAATTGCAGATAGTATAAAACAAATATATTAGTTATACATACCATGCATAAAGTTATACATACCATGCATAAAACAAATATATTAGTTATACATACCATGCATAAAGCCCATAGGCGTAGCGTGCTTCTAACTTTTTGGGGGGCCGGGGGATGGCACGATTTGAATTCAGTCGGGCCCTCCTCAACGCATTGGCTACCGGACTCTCCTTCAAACATGAAATATTATGATTTTTTTTTCAATTGAATAGCAATATAATTCATGTTTGAAGAGTATTCAAAAGTTATACATTGAGAAAATTAAATATCATATACACTGCTGGCCACTGTAAATGCAACACCCTGAAGGAAACATGCAAATAACATGTAATTTACAACATGCATTAGCGGAGGTCAGATATGCAAATGATTAGAATTTCAGCGCAGACGCACATCACGCGTGCCTGTGGCGCCACTTCAAAGCGCTATTTAAGGCTTGGAGATTTCGACGATTTCAAGTTTGGCAATTGTGTTTTTCTTGTGGTTTTTTCAAGAAAACGATCAATTATGCCTCGTCGAAAACAGCGATCATCTTTTGATCAAGTATCCGAGTTCGACAGAGGAAGGATAGTGGCCTACCGAGATTGTAAATTATCTTTCAGGGAAATCGGTAGTCGTGTTGGACGAAACCAAACAACTGTAATGCGGATATGTGATCGTTGGATGCAGGAGGGTACGACGGACCGGCGTGTTCGATCGCATCCACCTCAGCGCACCACTTCACGTGATGACAGGAAAATTGTGCGCCTGGCAGTGACGGATCGCTCAGTCACATCACGAACCATAGCACAGCACATGCAGTCTGTAACGCATCATCCAGTGTCTGCGCGTACCATTCGACGCCGTTTACAGCAGAGTGGTCTGTCCGCAAGACGTCCATTGCTTTGTCTACCCTTGACGCAGAACCACAGACGTCTCCACCGCCAATGGTGCGATGACAGAAGGATGTGGACGACAGAATTGAATGAAATTGTCTTTACTGACGAGTCACGCTTCTGTCTGCAACACCACGATGGTCGCATTCGAGTCTGGAGACACCGTGAAGAGAGGATGCTGAACAGCTGCGTTATGCACCGCCACACTGGTCCTGAACCGGGTATTATGGTATGGGGCGGTATTGGATATCACTCTCGCACACCTCTAGTACGCATTGCCGGTACTTTAAACAGCCAGCGCTACATCTCCGAGGTGTTCGAGCCAGTTGTCCTTCCTTACCTTCAGGGCTTGCCCACAGGTATATTTCAACAGGATAATGCGCGACCACACGTGGCACGCATTGTCCAACGGTTCTTCGTCAATCTCACCTCGCTCTCCGGATCTTTCGCCGATAGAAAACATGTGGTCCATGGTTGCTCTACGATTGACCCAGATTCCATCCCCAGCTGCCATAGTAGATCAACTTTGGCAACGTGTGGAAGCTGCTTGGTCTGCTGTACCCCAAGAACTCATCCAAAGTCTCTTTGAATCAATGCCGAGGCGTGTGGCAGCGGTGATCTCCAACAATGGTGGCTACTCTGGCTACTGATTTTGGCAGGAACCACTCTTCACAGAAGTCTGTAAATTTAATCATTTGATACATGGTCAACATTTTATCTACAAAATAAATTTTGTTGTGATATCTCTTGTCTTTCTTGGTGTTGCAATTTGGGTGACCAGCAGTGTAAATAGAATGAAAAAAAAATATATAGCATCGAATTTTCCTTATGGATCATATCATTGTTAAAAACTATGTTAAAGCTAATGACATAATCGAAATCTTCAGTTTCACAGTTTGAAAAAGCGGGAAAAAAACCAACTTTATTAAAATTTTCCTACAATTTTCCGATTTCAACTGAATTTCTATTAACGTTTTAATTCATTTCAAGTTAAGTTAAGGGGGGGAGGCACATGCCCCCAGTGTGCCCCCGACGCTACGCCTATGGAGGAGCCTGAATTCTGATGTCATAATTTTTCAAATTTTCGATTTCATGGACCACGGAATTTAAAGTTGTTGGAGCTCCATGGTCAAAGACTTAAATGGTCCAGTATATAACCCCTTCCTTCTCGCTCCTGTCAAAATTATAGGGTGAGCTTTCGCCTTCTCATGCACGCGATATTTTCGGGCTGGAGTGATTAAAAGTTATGAGACGTAAGACGAAGTCAAGTTGTTCTTAGAGGCTCAAGAAAAATACGATCTTTTGTCTCACTTCAGTGATGAACTGTGGAAGAAAAGAACTCCTTATATAGATATTTTTGAACAATTGAATAATTTTAACCTGAAGCTTCACGGAAAACACACACACTTTATCCAACTCTACGACAGTCTGTTGGCTTTTGTGTCGAAATTGCAGAACTGGCGTCCAAAAGTAAACCAAGGAAATATGTTGTCATGTTTGAAAAATTGCCAGTGTAGTTGAGGAATCTGAAGAACTCGATGAGCATCTAAAGTTGGATATAACAGGGTACCTTTAATCTCTAGAAAAATAATTTCAAACGTATTTCCCCGAGCTCAAAAAAGAAGAAGGTGCACTTGCTCGAAACCCATTCTCTACTTCTCTGGACATGATTAGTATCCCCGATGAAATACAAGATGCATTTTTTAATCTTTGCAATGATTCATCGGCACGTGACTTGTTTAGAGAAATATCGCTCATTCGGTAAATGGTGTGTTATGTATCAATCTTGCTTTTCGAATTTTGGTGCCATTTGCCACAACGTATCTATGTGAGAGTGGATTTTCAGCTCTTGTCCACATCAAAACGAAGTTCCGAAACCGACTGAGTGTCGAAGATGATATGGGCTTTTAATCAAACACCCAATCATTAATTTCGAAGATGGGTATGCATTTGCAAGTACAGCCATCTCATTAAAACGATTTCCGTCATTTTTGTTAAATTAAATATTTGGTTCCAATTAAATTATTGAAAATTCAGTTTAGTGTTCTTTCTTAATATCTAAAAAACTTATTTATGAAAATATGCAGGGTGTGAAGAGGGGGGGGGGGTCGCGAGATGCGGAAAACCATTAAACGGGGCCGCGACTCGAAAAATGTTGGAAAACAGTGCTCTAGAGTATTTCTCACAGGCGCGAAAGAATGAGTTTTTGGTCTGACCCTCTAAGCCAGGGGCGTCAAATTCAAAGGCTAACTTGGACCAAACAATCAAGGTTTAACTATAGGTGGGCCGCAAAAGGCCGCACGTAGGTTTATTTACCTAATTACAGTATATTCAACATAAATATACGCATTTTGTTTAATAATAGCAAAAAAAGAGTATAATTAAAAAAACATTTAGCAAACTCTTTCTATCTTATAATTCTGCGTCGGTTATTTTATTATATATTATTGTGTGCCAATATATTGGCCGGGCCGCAAAAATGTTCGTCGCGGGCCGCAAGTTTGACACCGCTGCTCTAAGCCAACTGCACTCAACCTTTAATTTCTCAAGCCACGTACATATGTTTGTTATGTTACACGGGGCTCCGTGGTCTTCTCTTGCGGCATTCATAAAAGGTAGCACTTGTATTAATTAATATTTAATTATGTAGATTACAACAATTTCCAAATCAATAGAATTAAACAAAGAACGGCATGAATGTGTGTACAGTGTCGGCCAAAATAAAGTTGACATTTTAAAATTGTTGTCTAAAGTTGCTACAATTGTATATTTATCCAAATGAGCTTCGCTTACCTTGAGTGTATGATACTACACTTTATATGTAATTTAATGCTCAGATTTTCTTAGCAATACTACCAGACATGTTATATGATCTCTACACAAAAACTATTTTCTTACTGTTATTGTTGTGACTGACTCCATGTACGTTAAAACATATTATTTTTTTCTGCAAAAAAAATAATAATAACTAATGAATAATGTTATAACAAGTTTTTATCCTTATGTGAATACAAAAATATTTTATATTATAACTTTTTATGTCAAATAATAAATTAATAAGGACTTATTTTTTTTGTTATTTTTCTATATACTGCACCAAATTGTTCAAACTATATCTAACTATAATAATTTCATGAAAGTCGCATTTATCGGTTCATCAACATATGCGGCCTCTTTTATTACTATTCAATTTGCATGTGGCTTCTAATGGTAAAAAGGTTCCCCACCTCTGGTATAGTAAATTTAATAATATAGTAATGTAGAATATAAGACTCAAAACCTAAACGTATTCAAACGTTTATTTAAAAATGAGTGTGATTTTTGATGTTGAGAGAAATTTTTGACTATTTTGGACAAATCAGGGATATAGTTGCTACATGCTACTCTCGATACGTCATCACAGTGAGAGTCAGCACGTAAATTTCTATATATGTTTTCGCATATTTCATTCACAGATTTGTCTTTTTCAAGCACTAATTTCCAATGTAATGTTTACAAAAGCACCTGCCTGATAATGAGTGTGAGTGCTTCAGGCCGTAAATAAAAGCTAGATGGGCTCAGTGACACCCGAGAGCAGCAGTATGAGTGCTTTACCGGTCTAAGTGTTTGACGCTTATTTTTCCGTCACATACTCTCAACTTTAAAAAAATGTTTGCGGATGATTATTCCAGCCCTCACTGGGTGTTCAAAATTATCTCAGATGGTACAATTTTGTCGCTACTGAATAACAAACTAGAGAATGGAATAATGCTTCAGAAATGATATTTTTTAACTGAAAGAAAGTAGTAGAAATTTTTTCCCAATCGTCTAGATCAGTGTTCCCGCTAGGTGATCTTGACTGTGCCGCGGTGATTTTATCGATTATAATAATAAGAAAAAAATAACCACCGCATCAGTTAGAAATTTTTTAAGTAAAATATTCCTCTAACTTTTTGTTAATATGTAATTTCCGTGGGTCTAAATTATACAAAAAACAAAAACATGCTGTTACCACATATTGTTTGTATTCTCGAGCGTCATAATTCTGGATTTCAGTTAAGAAAGAATATCCGAAAATTTCTGACAATGCCATTGCAATTTCACTCCATTTTTCTACTTATGCGATCCAAGTTTTTCGACACTGGCTCTGATTAAAAATGACAAACGATCGTGCTTAAAGGGTCTTGACCATGAACTTCTACAGAGACTGTTCGCACACTTTTTAGACGATTTTGGTAACCGGTAATAAAAAATCGTTTGCTGCAAAAGAAATAATTGCAATTGTACTATGTTTTTAAAAGTCAAAATTATCGTCTGCGGCTTGAAAGTTTTGTTTTTATTCAAAATGGCATTTTTAACAAAGCGGTGGTTCGAAGGCTACATTTATGCTCTTTCCGAAGAGAAATATGCATACTCCGTTAAACCATAACTTTATATTTTTGTTCTTATGTTGGTGTACAGTTCAAAATGGTTTATATAAAACTTAAATGATTATAATTATCTTGATACATAGAGCTATTTATTGCGTTTTTTTTCTAATAAAAACGTATGCGTATTTATTATAATTTATGTATTTGCAAGCTTTTTCTTGTGGTGTACCGCGGAATTATCGAAAATACGTTGTTGTGCCGTGGGAGATAATAAGTTGCAGAGCTCTGGTCTAGAGGGTTAAAGAAGACACTGAAACGTGTTTATGGTATAACTAGATGAATACCCGTGCTTCGCTACGGAGTACATTCAAATTAAATACAACTGTCAATGAATGGAATTAATGCCAATATATATATATATATCTTTGAAACATACCGACTCCGTGGGAACGATGACCGGAGCCGGCATACCTCCTCAGAACAAGTAAATCGTAGTCGAGACTCGAGTAGAGATTACACTCATTACATTGAACCAATTATTTATATAGGCGAATATAAATACATAGGCGAATATAAAAAGAATATAGTACAGTTAATATAGTACAGTTTGAGGAACATTTTATTTACTGTATTTTAATATTTTTTTGGATAATGTCCAATCGTCTGCCGCATTAGCAAGAAAAAATAAACAAATTTTGTTTGGCTATTTCGATGTTATGCACGACTCAAAATTAGTTTAAAATATCAAAAAAAGAAAAGAAACTACGTGATCAGCATTTAATAAAATTCTGAAAATTAATCTTTAAAAATTCATTTAAAGATTAATTTTCAGAATCATTCTTTTTCAGATTCATTCTTTTTCTTTTATTAAATTCTGAAAATTAATATTTAAAAACTCACCAAAAATCAGAAAAGTGAGGTAAACATTCGGAAAAGATTTTTTCAAAGGAATTTTTATAACATTTCTCTTGATATAAATTTCATAACCCTCATATTATTATTTTAAATTCAAACTTAAAAAAAGTTACAAAAACAGATTAAAAATTTAATTTAAAAAAATCTAAGAAGATTTTTCAAAATTCTTTCTCAGTGCACCCCTACACTATAAGAAGAATCGCCATGCAAAAGTTCAACCCTTTATGTCCAGTGGTTTGGTCTGAGCGTTATCTGTCAGTCAGTTGGTCAGTCAATCAATCAATTAGTCAGTCAGTTACGGAACTGTTTTATATATATATATAGATTGTTAATAAAAAGTAAGTACGTTCTTTAAAACAATCTGGGCGAACAATTTTTGGTCCCCAAAATTGTGATAATAGTATGAATCTGAACGAGTCGTTGTACTTTACATACGTCATAGTTGAATTTCAAAAGAATATTTTGAAACATTCGAAATATATATTTTTTTGCTGCAGGAGCTTGCCTTGACGACATCCACCTAGCATTCGAAATATAGTTTAATTAAGCATGTCTAAGCGTTTGTCAAGAATTTTTCGGTCACATGCTTTCAACTTGAAATGTGTTTGTGACGGATTATTCCAGCCTTCATTTGGCGACCAAAATAGGGTCATACGTACAATTTCGACGCTTTTGAATATAAAACTAGAGGGGGAAATAATGCATAATGCCTCAGAAAAGCTTTTTCTATCAAAATAAAAGTATCAAATGCTTAGAGGATTAAAGGAGACACTAACACATATTCATGTTGCAATAGTTGATTAAAAGCAGATACATTTCTAAAGCACATCATCAAGCAAACTTTTGGGATCATCTAGCAACGCTTCCGACACAAATATTTATTCTCAATATCATGCTTGTGTTTCAATATACATTTAAAAGATCATCTGACCTAACAAGTAAGTTTAATTGCAAAGAGTATATATATATATATATATATATATATATATATATATATATATATATATATATATATATATATATATATATATATATATATATATATATATACATATATACATATATACATATATATATATATATATATATATATATATATATATATATATATATATATATATATATGTGTGTATATATATATATATATATATATATATATATATATATATATATACATATATACATATATACATATATATATATATATATATATATATATATATATATATATATATATATATATATATATATATATATATACCCAACAAACACAGAGGCATCGGGCCGGGGCCGGATGATTCCGGCCAGCCGATTTCTCCATTGCCGGGCCGGCGCATTAGGTCAGTATCGGATCCGTCACGGGCTTGTCCTCTCGCCCGCGACTTCCCCGTCGAGTACTGGGCCGCTTCCGGTAACAATGAAGCTATCGTGCATCCGACTGACTACCGTGATTGAACCGCAAATTTCCCGTCGATGTGGACATACAGCCGCACCATTGCCGGAGGCTGACGGGCCGGTTACGGGAGCAATAATTCGTGTCGACAGGCCGTCAAATACCCATCTCGAAACCATCAAAGCGCCGTCGATCAGGGTTACTTTCCAGTGCTGGGCCATAATTGGAATTCCGACAGATTTTCTAAGTTTTTCTTAGACCCCTTCCTTTCACATGCTTTTTATTTTTATTAATGAGATTGTTTATGATAACAGTACTTAACAGTGTTTATGATAACATTTGATATACATCAGATGATGTATATCTGATATATATCTGTAGATATCAGATGTTATATATGTAATACTTGATATATATAACATCTGATATCTACCCTTACACTTTATTTCTATTTTTTTCTGGCTCTCCATGTATAACTAGTATTAATATTTTTAACTTTTCTCTTTTTCTCGTGTATTTTCAGGTAATAGAAAATATTAATCTCTGCTAAAACCTAAAATTTTTGTTCAGAATAATCCCTTAAAATTATATTTTGTACATGTTATTTTAAGTAAAGTTCGTAAATGTTTTCGAGATAAGAAAATTATAATATTTTCCATAGAGGAAATTTATTTCATTCTTCTCAAAGTTAAAAGTGAGGTGTATTATATATTTGAAAACCAGGAATTACCTGATTATATAACTTTAATTGTTATAATTTATTTGAAAATGATTTAAAATTAAAATTGAATGTAGTTCAATGTTTTATAAATTTTGTTCAGTACTATTTTAGTAGTTGACAAGTGAAAACATTTCATAGTTTTGCATATCAAACAATGGTTCATTGTTAAAGCTTAGCTGTTCAAGAAATATTTTGTTTTGAGACATCTTCAAATACGTCTTGATAAGTTTATTCTTTGGTGATAAAAATAATAATATTCTGTCATCCTACAGTCTTATATTGCTGAATACGATAAGACTGAAAAAAGGACTGAACAAAATTTATAAAACATTGAACTACATTCAATTTTAATTTTAAATCATTTTCAAAAAAATTATATAAATTAAGATTATATAATCGGGTAATTCGTGATTTTCAAATGTACATTACACCTCACTTTTAACTTTGAGAAGAATGAAATAAATTTCCTCTATGGAAAATATTATAATTTTCTTATCTTGAGAAAATTTACGAAGTTTACTTAAAATAACAAGTACAAAATATAAACATACCTTTCGGTCATTGTCCAATGACGGTATATTAAAAAAATGTTGGAAATAAAAAAAATCCCACATCCCACACAGTCGAGCATCATGTACACAACTGAAGACATTAACTGTGTAGGAAAATAATTGGCATAAATAGCGTGCGCCAAATGTTTCGCCAAAACAAAATCGCCAATTTTTATACGTCCTGCGACTGCCCAAAGAGCATTCCCGTCTATTTTTAGAAGTACCCCCACTCATTCTTAGAAAATGGTTCTTGCACGTGCAAGGAGCGTCCACGGAGGGACGACACAAAGGTTCACCCCCCGTTTCGCCGACACTGAAATTTCCTTCCCCCTCTCGTTGAAAAAATCCCCAAAAAGAGGAAAATCACCACCCCCGTTTCGCCAACACAAAAATGCTTTCCTCCTTCTCGTTGACAAATGTTTATTTACAAACTACACTACACGCCTGGAGCGAACTGCTCCAGGCTCACGAATCATGGGGGTGCAAAATTAGAAAGGGTGAAATAAAAATTTGTGAAAACTTTTGTATAAAAAATTCGATTTGTGAGATTTTCTATGAAATATACAAAAAATAAATGAAATATTTTTTAGATAAATAAAACAAAGCTTTTAAATATATTAGTATGCACTTGACTGAAATCAGAACTTTGATTTCAGAAAATATTCATTATAAATTTAACATTTTATAGACCTATAAAAATGCATGATGATTGCTAAGAATGTTTGAAATCACTACTATAGGCATTTACTATGCGTATCGTAAGTTGCGTTTTACAGCAAAAAAGTTACATGCATCCGGGAAATCCCACGAGCGCAAGTTAACATTGGCGCAGAATCGAGGCAAATATTCAGGATTTTTTTAAAGCAAGCATATTATTTAGAGTTTCATATTCCCTTTATTTTGTGCAGTGTAAGGATTTGAAGTTGATTCTGTAATGAATGTATTATATAATTTTTAAAACATATTGAGTGCACTGGAGATTGTAATTTATTGTTCCGTTTAATTGACTTTGTAAAATTTATGGCTATTTTACTAAATTTCTTATATACAGTGTGCTTTTGGATTCATCAACGTAAAATTTTAAAAGTAAGTGGTTTGTTTATAAATTAATATGTTAATTAAGGTTGCAACAAACAAAATAATATTTACTTTTATAACGTAAGAAAATAAAATCGTTTTTAAAATTTTAAAAGTAATAAAAAAATTATCAACAATTAACAGATATATTTATATATATTCTGTTAATCAAATTCTGTTAATAAATACCATATATTTATATATGTATTGTAGGTACTTAGAGATGTCAAAAAAAAAAAACTAAGTGGGGCTCAATTTAGAAAACAAAGAATAGAAATGTAAGAAGCCGAAAAGGAAGTTTTAATGAAAGTTGCTAAAATATGAACATTTTTTAAAACGGTCGATTCAAATAATACACTCGTTGAATTTTAGTGGAAACAAATCGCAAGCTCAAGGCAATAATTCTCCAGACAAAACAGATACAGACATTAGGAATATTTCTGCGCCTGAAACAATTCAAACAGAAAGTGAAATTCTTCCACAACACATTGATATAGAAATAGACTCGTCTGACAAAGAAAAAATTTTAGAACAATTATTTTGATAATTGTGCAAAGTAAAATACTCGAACCTATTAATACAGTCTCGAAAATGCTGCAAGGTACTCATGAAGATATAGAGAAATCCGCTGAGATGCTTTCGTCACTCCTAACCCAATTCCAGAACTTATGGAATAATTGGGAGTTTGTTAAAAAACGATACCCTTGAGTTATCAGCTGTATGGAATATTAAACCTTGTTTTCCCCAAAAAAGATGAGTCTTGTGAAAAGATTCTTTGCTTAATTACAAGTAGATGAACTCATTGAAGACAGTGAACCATATTTCAAAGTCGAGGTGTTTTATAAAGTAATGGATTTAATAATTAATCAATTTACTATTAGATTTGAATCCATTTGACAGTTATGTACACTTTTTAAATGTTTATCACTTGCATATCTCACCGCGTCACTTGATAAAAGTATTCTGGAAGGATCAGAATTGTTACAATCGGCATATCTTTCCAATATTTCACCTAATTTTGGACCTCAATTGCTTCGATTTAAAATGTGCTTTTATATTCAATTAAAACAAATTACTTTAATACGCGAAATTGCTGAACTACTTTTAATTCACACCCCAGACTCAAGTAGCTTCTTTGACATAATTACAGCTTGCCTGATATTTTCACTTTACCGGTGACGATGACGACAGCAGAAAGAAGTTTTTCAAAGCTTAAATTAATCAAAACATTTTAGAAGCATCATGTCACAACACCGTCTTAACTCATTGACCACTATATAAATTGAAAAACAATAACTTTCCAACTTTATCTGGAGAAATTGATTGATGGATTTGCAAACGAAAAAGTGAGAAAACGACAAGTTTTTATGTGGAAACTAATCATGTATAAGTGCATTTTGACTATACAGTTTATAAAATATGTAGTAAATATTAGTAGGTACTCCGTACTTAAAGAATAATAATTTGTTTTATTATTATAGTAATATTTATTAAATTGAATATCTTAATGTTGAAATGTCTTTAATTTCAATTTAAGTGTTATTAAGTAAGATTTTAAATCTAAATAAGAGGATCAGATAGAAAACAAATTTCGCCAGAACTCTTCCGAGAAACAAGGGGGCGCACTGATTGTATTTGCTCCAGGGCGCTGAATATGTAGCTACACCACTGCTCTGCATACTCATAAAGAAGAAATCTAGATGTCTTAAGGGGATGGTGGACTTTCAAATTACCAAAAATCGAACAAAAATTGGAATTTTTTTGGGGTGTATTAATATTTTAAAAATATGTAAATATTGGAATAAAATGCATTTAAAATATATAATGAAAAGTAAATATTAAAGGTAGGGGAAAAAATATCTTTTAAAGGGCTTTTTATCAAAATGAGTCATTTCCAGATTTGCAAGTCTTTGAAATGCTCCTTGAGTCAATTTTTGACGAAGTCGAATATTCCTTAGTTCGTAATATAGACTAAATATGCTTTGGCTTACGTATAAGTATATAGTTACTTATATATTCTTGGAACTGGAACTGTCATTTCTGTGACGGCTCTTTCTTTCAGTTTTGAAGATAAAGTTTTTTGTTGGATTTCTTTAATAGCCACCGTGTGCATGAAATCCGGAGGAACTCTTAAAAATATCTTTCTGTAAAACTATACGAGCTTTACATTTTGAATCCGAGGAGCACTTCCAGTAGCTCAAATTTTCTCTTTTTCTTTCTATGCGGAAAAGGAAATTTTGGTACTGCACTAAATTTCCGCCACGTTTTGATTTAATGAAAGAAATGTCGCTCATTTTATCTCAAAATCAATGAAGTTCGACGCAAAACCCAAGAAATTAGACGCAAACCGAAGAATTCGACGCAAAATCAAAAAATTCAAGTTCACCATGTGTTTGTGCACTTGTGCCTGCAATCTAGTTCCCAGAGCTATTTCCTGCAATGTCGAACCCACCAACCCTCTTCGACTTGAAATCCCTAAATATCTCAAAAGGGAAGCTTGAACGGGAAAAAAAGGGGGGAAGGAAATTTTGTGTCGGCGAAACGGGGTGGACACCGACACAAAGGAATCTTACGACCCCAAGCGAGGTGCAGTACACAGCTGGCCGAGAGGGGGGTTGGGCGGATGCTCGGTTAAAAAAAATAAAACTAATTTATTAGTAAAATAATGAATATAAAAATATTATCATTATGCTAGATAACTACTTAGAGTTAAAAATGAATTTTACAAGAATAACTGGAAATAAACAAAACTACATTGGTTTTGAAAACGCTACTCCAAGTAGCAACCAGTTGGGAAATACATTTTTCGTTTTTGTTTTAACACGTTTTAACCCATCAAATAGCGTCGGTTAGGGCGGTTTTTGTCAGGTTGTAGGAAAATACTATTTTATGCCCTGAGCCTATAAATCACGGCCCGGGATAATTTGCACTATATTAATTTTGAACGTGTCCACCTCAACAACTGAAAAACAAAGCTTTTTGTCTCTAATTTTTGTGCTGGATTTTGTGATTGCTGACCAATAAAAAATATTTCACAGGTAAGGAAACTTGATGATATTTTTTCATTAAAATATCAGAGCACCTCACTAGAATCAGCAGAAATCCACCAAATATGCCTCATTATTTACAGTGGCTCCCAAAAGTGTTCGTACACTTACGATTTTCAATGAAATAGGGGTCTATCCATTAATTAAAATGAATATTTCAGAATGCGTATTTAACAATAAGATGTAAAATCTATTCTTAACAAAACTACATGAAATATTTTAAAAACATAGTAAAACTTTATTTTTAAGAAACCAGTAATCAAAAAGTAACAAAAACTTTATCCCACAACAGTCATCGAACACTTGTAAAAAAATCTCTACTTATAAGAAAATATTCTAATTTTTCGTTAAATTAATATTTAGTAGGATATCCTTTAGCATCAACAACAGCTTTTAAACGTCTGGGAATAGATTGCACTAGTTCTTTTGTAATTTCTGCATCAATGTTCATCCATTCTTCCATCATAATTGTTTTTAGTTCGCTTTTTCTTTTAAAAATGTCGTGTTTTCGTACTCGAACCTCCAGTTCTCTCCAAAAATGTTCTATTGAGTTTAAATCTGGCGATTGAGGTGGTGTTTTCAAAACTTGTGGACAATTATAGAGACACCAGAGGCGAACGTTGAGAGCCGTGGTTTTAGAATCGTTATCTTGATTAAAAAAAATTAAAAATTTCAAATACCCGAATTTTAGGCTGATAATTTTAAATTGTCTCTTAAAATATTTATATAAACAGAACGATTATTCATTATGCCATCAATAAATACCAAATTACTTAGTCCTGATGTTGACATGCACTCCCACACAAGGACACCTCCACCGCCATGCTTAACTGTTTGTACTAAGTTCTTAGGATTAAGTTCCTCATTTTTTCTTCTCCATACAATTATACGCCCATCGGAACCAAAAATGATAAACTTGCTTTCATCGGCAAATAAGACATTATTCCAATAGGTTTGGGGCTTATTAATCATTGATAGTGCGAAGGAAAGCCCGAGCTTTCTGTTTTTCTCACTCACAAAAAAAATTCTACGGGCAGAACGCCCATATAATCCAGCAGCTCTGAGAACTCGTCGAACAGTTTCAGGTGAAATTGAAGTAGAAAATGTTTCATTAAATTCTGCAGAAAGTTTTACAGCACTCAAACGTAGATTTTTCACAAATTTTCTAATTAGAAATCTCTGATCACGTTTTGTTAACTTTGCCGGACGACCTTTTCTTATCTTGATTTTGATCCGATTTTCTTCTTTAAAGCGTTTTATCACATACTGCACAGTATAATGGGATAAATTAAGTAATTTAGCAACATTCCGAACTGATTTACCACAACTATGATGAAAAATAATCAATTTTCGATCAATGCTGTTTGTTGTTTCTTTGCAAGCCATTTTTAAATAATAAATAGAATATTACGGAATAGGCAAGCAAAAAGTAAAGCCAAACGGTATTTTAAATGCCACCACAATTCAAAAATAAAAATAAAGCGCCAGGCGATAATTTTAGTTATGAATTTATCCGAAAATATTTCAGTGTACGATGACTTTTGTGAGATAGTTTTTATTACTTTTTGATTATTGGTGTTTTAAAAATAAAGTTTTACTATGTTTTCAAAATATTTCATATAGTTTTGTTAAGAATAGATTATAAATCTTATTATTAAATGCCCATTCTGTAATATTCATTTTAATTAATGGATAGATCCTTATTTCATTGAAAATCGTAAGTGTACGAACACATTTTGGAGCCACTGTAGGTGTTCATATTCAAAATGAACTACTTCCCTTTTGGAACAAAAAATAAGACATGAAATAATATCACTCTTAAAATTTTGTAAATATTATTCTACTATTTTAGATTCCACCCCTGATCTAAGCAACCAAGACCGACTTACTGTCGTAGTAAGATTTGTTCTATTACGTAATAAATCAAAGCAAATGGAAATTGGGGGCATTTTTTGGGGATTTATTTCAATATCAGATTTCCTTGAAACAGATAAATCAAATAGGTCTACAAAATGTAAATATGTGGAAAGTATGTTACATGATCCATTTAAAAATGAAAAATATATTATAGCTGAAGATTTATGCGATGAAACTGACAACATTGCCCTCTATATTTCCCTTGAAATGAACGCGTTAAATGTGATTCAATACCTATTTACAAACAACCTCATCTATCTGTGTCCAAATTTAGTGATTACCATACGAATTTTATTAACATTGCCTGTGACTGTGGCTAGCGGGGAAAGAAGCTTTTTCAAAACTTAAAATAATAAAAAAATTTTTGAGGTCTACAATGGGACAAGAAAGGCTTTCAGACTTATCTATTATTAGCATCGAAAAGGACATTTCGGAAGATATAGATGATCAGATATTATAACAAAATTTGCATTAAAAAAAGCAAGGAAAGCAAAGATTATCTTTTTGACTGACTTATTAAGTATATGTATTAATAGATATGTGTTGTATGTATTTAATATAACGTATTCATTTAGTTGTTATATCAATACATTAATAATTATTATGTTAGGTTATAAAATTAAAAAATAAACTGAATTTATAATATTTTCTGTAATTCGTTGTTTCATTTAAGGTAAAAATATTTCAGAGAAATTTCAATTAATCCATACGGTATGAGGGGGGGGGGAATTATTCTCGCACACGTATGGCAGCTACCCTAGAAACTGCCCTGTATTTACTAGCACATTAGAATACAGTTCATATCAATGGGTGTTAAAACTTATAAAGTATTTGTACCTACATTTACATATACGTTGGTCTGCTATATGAAATTTATTTTCAGTCATCAATTATTTTTATTTCATTTCCTAGATTCATTCTTTATTGTTCTATACATCACTAGCTATAAAGTATGCGAATAAATACTGTAAAAATGACGAATAAAATTCAATGCACCTCAATATTTTAATAACAATATTATGACTGTATAGAGGTTTAAAAATGTATGATATGTTTTTAGTGTTTAATCTGTTAAACATTTATTGAAATGCATTCGGACGCAATTTCATTTAAAAGAGAACTGTCACTCGAAGTATTTTACTTTATGCTATGAATATATCTATCTTCTGATAAATAAAAACGGTCATGTTATTCATTACAAAATCAATATACTTACCCCCCCCCCCCGCGAAAAAAAAAGTGCCGAAAATAAGCTAAAATGATCATGTTTCTATAAAAAAAATGGCTCCAATTCCTGCGTCACGAAATATTTAAATCATGAAATAATTATCAACACCATCACCGAAAAATTTGAAGTCCAAATAAGTGTAACCCAGCGGTCTACCAAAAAACGAAATGTAGCGCCTAACGAAATTGATATTGGCCCAATGCAACTGGTGGTAGGGTTGCCAAGTAAATCGCAGAGAACCTGAGTATGAAATGAAGCGCCAGATAGATACCCGCTTTGGCATCCAAGAGAGTCTGCCGAAAAGTCCGTCTTAATCAAAATGAAAAACAAATTTAGGCAGGTACTACTCTTTACTCTCTTGTGCATAAACTCTTGATCGAAAGAATTATCCATTTGTATGTGGATGTTTATTTCATTTCTATATAAAAGCCAAAAATAAATTAATATAATCTAACAATAGTTGATGTCTGTCAAAACACGACGGCTAGATAGTAAATGAATGTACTAATACACAAATTATATTCAACACATCATTGTCAAATGTTGAAAATCATAATAATGCGCAGAAACAAATTGTGATTAAGCGGCCTCGCGCTTAGTGAGTATCTAAAGACAGATTTAAACATGTCACTGAGCATGTGCAGAAAGCAATTTTTTTAAATTGTAAATTATCGCTAATTAAACAGCATGAAATAAACAGTTTCCATGAGGTTTACTATTGTATTTCACAAATATAATTATCATAAAAATAAATAAGGCAGAGATAGATCTAGAGAGACTTCTCGGAATAAACGTGTTTACCATTAAAACATGTCTCTGAGCGTGCGCGGAAACAGTGAGTGTCTAAAGACAGATTTAAACATGCCACTGAGCATGCGTAAAAATCAATTGTAAATTATTGCTAATTAATGGAAATTGCTGTCACAAAAACCAAATTTAACAAATCTACAGATTACAATCTTTCGTTTAAGACCAAAATGAAGTAAATTGATGCAGTAGTTTTCTCTCACGGACTGCCCAAAAAGTCGGCTTAGAAAATTAAATATATAGATGATATATATTATGCATATATCACATAGTATAACCGAAAGATTATATTATATCAGCCGTATACTTCTGATATAATTCAATCTTTTCATACAAGGAAAATTATGTGAATTTTTCGTGCAAAAGAAGTTTCACAAAAGTGAAATAAATATTTATGAAAAGTCTGTTTAATCTAATCTTCGCCTTCCCTTTCAAATCCATAATTCTGATGCAGATTTCTGTTACTTGTGGTTACGAATCGGACTATCGATTCCGGGACGTTACAGGGAGAGCGGTTTCGCTTCGATTCCTATCCAACCATCACCGGCCCTCAAACGGGTACACAGTACGGGATTCCGCGTCGGACATTCGTAATCACCCGGCAACGGTACGGATCATTTTCCCCGAGCCTATCGTTCTACCGGCGCCTCCAGAACCGGCCCGTCAAGTTGCCGTCAGTCTTGTGTTTGTTGGGTATATATATATATATATATATATATATATATATATATATATACATATATATTGGACCCGAAAGATGTAACGGTAAAACATTAACCTTTGTACATAACATAAGTCATTGTCTTAAAGAAAATGTCTAAATGTATAATTCCAAAAGAATATCTTAAAACCTTCAAAATATATATTTTTTCCCATTGAAACAGGCAATTAATTGCCTTGGCGACATTCACCCAGCATTCAAATTACGATTTAATTTAGCGATACTTCTAGATTCAGATTTAAGCATGAACGCACGTAGCAATTTAATTTTTTCCCCCCAGATTTATTGATATGAAATTCTAAGTGGAAGATACCAACGCCTTTTCAAATAGTTTATTTTCATTACATATCTCACGATTTGCGTTTTCCCAAGACAGGACTAAATTCATACTGTCTCGTATTCATTACACTGTATTATACAGTGCATAAACCGCCCCCCATTACATATTCTACCTCGTTCTGAGAGAAGAGAAAAAAATAGGTTCCGAAATAAAGCTGTTTCTTTTTCTGAAAATTCTAACTTCCACCCTTCAGGCATGTAATGATAAAGAGTTCTTTTCGAAATAAGGAATGAAGTAGCGAGAGACCCTCCAGCAGTTACAATCAGTTTCGAACGCGGAGAAAAAAAAGAGGAAACAGACTCGCTGAAATCAGTGCCGTCGAAATCACTCTTTAAACTTTTTGAATACGCCAATGAGAATTTACAAATAGAAAAGACTCTGAAAATGGAAGTTCCGCTAAGAACGTTTTGAAATCGTTTCTTTCCTTCCAGTCTTGTATTAATTTTTTATGTTTTTTTTTATTTTCCTTCACGAGAAAGTTTTGAAAGAGTTTCTATTTATTGGCACAAGATGATGCATTTCTAATACTGATACGTTATTTAAGTATTCCGTAGAATTTTCAAATCATTTTTTAACGTATATTGCTCATCCGTAGTTATACGAAATTCTGTTTCACATATGAAAATATCATGTACATCAAAAATTTAGAATGCAATGTAATTTATTTACAAAAAAGTGTTTAAAAAATTGCCACGCCACCTAACCGTAGCAATTTTTTTAAGTCTCCGATCACGCGAAACAGCGATCATGAAACTGGGGGAAGCAATAATTAAGTTAAATTTAAAGGGGGTTTCGGGCTTAATAATTTTCGTGGCGTGAAAAAGCCACTAGTTTTCATATTCCAGGACGCTTGCGGGTAGATAAAGTAGGTTATTTTCCCGTTTTGAGATTGACCTTCGATTCGCGGTGGAATGAAGTTCCATGCAGATATATTATTTTTAGATACTGTACAGGTTTGGCGGGAAGATGCTTCTGGAAAATTCTAAATTGGGCTATGCGCATGTGCCAGGAGAGAAGACGCGCGATTTTTTATTTAGAACTACGCAGATGGATTCGGGAACTCGCTGCATGCTGTCGCCCTAGCAGTCGTCGTCGAATGTTAAAATGGCTAAGTAGAGACAAAGACTGTGAGAGTGGTATTCTTAAGAAGAATTTAATAAAGTAATTTGACGTGTGGACTGAAGTATTGTTCAATTCATATTCCCACTCGCCACCAACAAATGAATCATGACTGCAATTTAAAGACGTTAGAACAGGCAAACAACACGCCTGTCATATATATATATATATATATATATATATATATATATATATATATATGTGACGGTGCTTACACCGTGTACCCATTATCTAATTAATTATCAATAAGAGCAAAGAAATACGAATTAAGACATTTGAAAAACTGTATTAATTAACTTTAATTAAAAACCCACCCAACCCAGCTAAAATGTCATTTCCCTCAAACTTTCAGCCACAGGACAGGCGCAACCGCAGCAAACGGGTATCATCGCTAATCTAATGCTTTGTTATACGCTGCACTTCTCGCGAGCGAAAAACGCCTCGTGATGGTTGCGTCATCAGATGATAACATGGTCAGGTGCTTCCCGCCTGTACCTTTGTTGACGAACTTCCGAGCGCTTGGGAGCAATTACTTATCGATGACCATGAACACTCCCATGAACAAGTTAGTATGCGGGAAGGCTAAGCGTCTCGCCAAGGAGTCGGAAAGGGGTTACCAGAACAGAGAGAAAGTTCAGAATGGGACATTATAGGTTGTTAATAATATTATCACACACACACACACACACATATATACGAGTGCCTTCAATGTCTCGCATCTATGTGGGTTTCTTCCCCGATGTGTCAACAGCTCTCGTGAAATGGTCTTCATCTCCTGACACTCCGGCTACGTCTACAACATGTTTGTGTTTCATCTCCGCTACATAGTGTAAAGTTAAAGTTTACCGTGCGCGTAGGCCGAGCTCATCACACACACACACACACACACACACACACACACACACACACACACACACACACACACACACACACACACACACACACTATATATATATATATATATATATATATATATATATATGATAATAAATATACATATTACAAGCTGTCATACGCTCAAATCAAACTGTATACTGTTACAAATCAAACTTCAAACAAGCATAGAGTGCTCGATTTCAAAATGAAATATAACGGAATATTCACCTCGAATATTACTTTCCAGTGAACTCGAAGCTTCAGACATCATCGAAGGTTGATGTCACGTAATCCGATTAAAGCTGTTAGGTGAGTTATAAATCTACCGAACTTTGACAAATTTTGTGTATTACTTCCCTCCTTTATTATGTTCAAAGTGATAGCACACAAATTATCCCCGACTAATATGATATACGATAAATTAATCTATCACTGAATTAATTAGAACTCCAGTCAGAAGATACGAAATGAAAAATTTCCTTGTGATCTAGGTTGTGGACACACATCTTACATGAAATAGAAGGCAAGAGTTGATGTTCACGTTCCTGTTAACGATTTACAATCGGAATAATATCGCAGACAAGGAAGAATACAATGTGAAAAACAGGTAGTTCTTTATTTAATTTATGAAAGCAATAATTAGTGAAAACTGTATTTGCTTGCTATATATATATATATATTTTATACAGTGGAATCTCGATCGATGTATATATATATATATATATATATATATATATATATATATATATATATATATATATATATATATATATATACATATATATATATATATGTATATATATATATATATATATATGTATATATATATATATGTATATATATATATATATATATATATATATATATATATATATGTATATATATATATATGTATATATATATATATATATATATATATATATATATATATATATATATATATATATATATATATATATATATATATATATATATATATATATATATGTCACGGGTGGGGTTTTCGCCCGTGTTTAAAAATTATTCCCGCAGTCGTCATATTCTTTAATTACACTGAAGTGCCACTGAATTAGGGATACCTACCTAGTAACGAGTTGGGCCTCCTCTGGAATTGAAACGGCTGCCACACGACGAGGCATAGATTTAACAAGTTTCTGGAAACGTTCCACTGGAATGGCTTGCCAAATATTGGCTATAGCTGTCCATAATTCAGTAAGGTTCTTTGGTGCTGTATGATGGCCTTTCACGCCTTGTTCCAAAACATCCCAAAGATGCTCAATTGGATTTAAGTCTGGGCTTCTAGGTGGCCAATTCATGACAGAGAAGTCAGAGGAATGCTCATCCAACCAGCCAGTAGCCAACCGGGACTTGTGAGAGGTACAGATGTCTTGCTGGAAAACTCCATTACCGTGCGGATAACAGAACAGCATAAACGGATGGAGGTGATAAACCAGCAACTCTACGTACCGAATTACATTGAGAGAGGTTGGTACACGCACCAAAGATCACAAACTGTGCCACGGAAAAACACCCTAGTCCATGATTGAGCCACCATGCCCCTGTACAGTTCCAACCAGTCATGCTGGATCCATGGTTTCATGAGCCTGACGCCATATTCTCAGCCTCCCGTCGGCGTTAAGTAGTCGGAATCGAGACTCACCACTCCATGCTACTCGTTTCCAGTCCTCTAAACTCCAGTCTCTGTGCTCTCTTACCTAGGCAAGACGTGCAGCAAGATGGCGAGTATAGAGCAATGGTACTCCCGAAACCCATACGGTGAAGCGAGCGTTGGACAGTCCGTTTACTGATTGTACGACTGGCACCGTCATTAAACTGGGTGGTAATTTGGGCTAATGTTTGGCACTGTCAAGTCTAATTGTCCTTTGCAGTTTGCCCGATCGCTAGTTTTTTTTTTTCCGCCATCCATGTATCATTGGTATACTCTTGACACCACACACACACACAAATAGACACACACACACACACACACACACACACACACATATATATATATATATATATATATATATATATATATATATATATATATATATATATATATATATGTGTGTGTGTGTGTGTGTGTGTGTGTGTTAATAAAGGCTTTTTTCCTAATGCGGACCATTTATCATGATATATTCCCACAATCATGTAGATAAATATATATACATATATATATATATATATATATATGTAAGTTAATATATACATACAAGCATACACACACACACACACACGTTATAAAATCTTACGAATATCGTTAGGTAATACACGAAAAAAAAAATCACGAAATATATATATTTAGATGCATTGAACTATTTCTTAAAGATTACTGTTTAAATTTGGTTATCAATTTGGAATAGAAACGCCTAATGGGATTTGACATGCAAATTTACTGATGACTCATCTTCCATATTACTTTTCCTATGCACTTTGAGTTATATCAAGTATTTGTCAAGGAAAATGGATGGTTCATATTTAGTCCACTGATAAATTACTCCTACAGTGGAACGTGACAGCACTGTATAAATAGAAACGATATCAGACTATCTCATGTGTGACAAAATTATACATTAGCTGTCAGCTACGTATATTCCCCGTACCTATGCTTGGCGTGGACCAACGATAGTCTCTAGACTTGGTGCATATATGAAGGATTTACAACTGCAGCTTAATAGAAAAATACATTATTAAAGTCTGATAATATTTATTTCCACACTTAACGTGTTGAAATAATACTTGTAAAATAGGAATGACTGGCGGTAAAAGAAACACAGACAGCACATGGCTTATATCTTCATAAGTTATTGATATCTTACACTTGAATGGTATTTTCTGCGAAGATTCACATTTTGGGAACTGGAAAAGTTCGACTACAGGCAGAACGGTCCTCTTCGGTGTAGTGAAATTCTACTGTGGGAAGGATGGTACGTTCGTTTTGAATAAAAATGTAAAACTCTAGGTTTTAAAAGAACATAACATGATATTCGATAGGCAAAACAGTTTAAAATAATGATTGTATGAAAATATATAACATAATATAATATAATATAATAGAATAGAATAGAATATATATATATATATATATATATATATATATATATATATATATATATATATATATATATATATATATATATATATATATATATATATATATATATATATATATATATATAAAACGATAACTTTTTATAACCATTAAATGAAACGCCTATTCAAAAATTCTTTTATATTATCGCAATATAATAATTCCCCTCAACCTGATTTTGACCTGGGAATAACCAAAATAAACTATTAGATTTCCCCCTAAAGCCACGCACGAGTTACATAACGGAGAAAGTTCTAAAAAGTCTGACGAAATCATCACCTCATAAGGCGTTTAGGTCAGGTGTCATGATCTGGCCAATTAGAAGTTCAGTGCTCCCGTACTCCGGGCGTGAGTCAGGGTGTTTCCAGGCTCTTTGTCTATTCGCACCAGTCCTATGTAGTCGCAGCTCCTTTGCGCTGAGGGGTTTTATAGTATGTCCGTAATGCTCCGGACAATTAAAGGGAAATATGTTGATACGCTGTATAAGAGTATATTCCAAGTAAAAGATGTCAAGCGGACTCTCCAGCAATAAAAGTTTGTATTTTGGATATCAAAACCCCCTCTTCCTATCTGACGTTGGTGTGAATCGATTCTTCATTTCGCCTGCCCCGGTGCCACGACTGACATTCCCCACGACTACAGAGCTGTCTGGAATATCACGAGCTCCCCTTCCGGTTGTTCATCGCCAGCGATAACATTACACACACACATATATGTATATATATATATATATATATGTATATATACATATATATATATATATATATATATATATATATATATATATATATATATATATATATATATATATATATATATATATATATATATGTATATATATATATATATATATATATTTATTTATTTACTTATAGAAAGAATGTGTGTGTGTGGGGGGGGATTTTGCAGATAGGTAAGCATAGGTAGAACAATCCTATGGCCCTTAATCGCCTTGCATTTTCTAAAATTATAGGCAGAAATGCAGGTACAGGGGTGCATCCCAACAGGTCATGAAATGCGAAGCGATATATGGCCGAATGCGGATAACCAGAAATGTAAGTAAAAGGAGGAATTATCAGGAGGGTGGGAACATTACTTGATTTAAGTTCCGTTTTTTTCTTTTTTTTTTGGGGGGGGGGGGGTCTATATTTTCTGTATTTTGTGTTAAAGATCAGGGGAGGAAGAATTCTTTACTTCAGGCATGTATCCTTTGGAAAACATGAAAATCATTGATTATTTTTCATGTATAGTGAGTTTCTGTGTTCTCTCAACTCACACGGCTATAGCTCACCTGCAGCACAAGTTCTTGTGCCCATTGCGTAAGGAGCGTCAGTAATAAAGCAAGTTAACCAGTCAGGGAGCGTGTTAAAAAATTTAACCCATAAATGACCACGCGATACTCCAAACTAATCACAGGTTATGTCAATAACTATCTCGGCGCCAACGTAAGAACACAACGCTACTCTTCGAAAGCAGTGTGAACAAGGCCTAACACTACAGAGAACATTAAAAAAACATTCCCAGTGATCGCAAACATAATAATTTTATATAGTCTATTTTGTTAACCCTTCAGCGGGCCGCCAATTTTTGGAACACCAGCAGGCGCGCGTGGCACAAAGTGCATTGTCTCTTTCAACCTTGATTATTCCTTTTGTAATAAACTTCTTTTTTCAGATTGAAAGTAATAATTCTGCGTTTTATGACAAGATATAAAATGTTGATATTATTCAGATATATTTATAATTAAAGGCCAAAGAAGGCAGAAAAAATCTTACATATGATTTGAAATAAGGCAATACAGTGTTATTTGAAAACTGTCCGATTTATTGGATCTTAGGACAACTTACGAATGGATTCCTATTATGTTCAAAAACCTAAAAATCAATGAGATTATCCATCTTCGTGATATGCGGGATTCCGTGTAACAGCTGCACATTTGATCGACTACATCAACTCCTGCTTTTGTCGTAATCCATTAAAATCACTGATTTACCAATTACTGGTTTAAATCACGACCAACAATGAATGGAAAAGAATACAATGGTAAAAAAAATCAGACCTGCATTAGAGCTGGTGTAGCTATAGATAGAAACTCCTTAGAATATTCAAACGTTACATGCAAAAAAAAACCATTCAAAATTATGAAAATGGATGCACCTTGTACACGGCCCCGACTGAAGGGTTAAAGTGTATAAATCTATAAAAAGTCCGATAATTAACAGTCTGGACAGAATTTCTCTTTATACTCCGTAACGCATAAACTAACCCGTGTCTGATACTTTAACACAGTGGTCCCCAACCCCCGGGCAGCGGACCGGTACTCGTCCGTGGATCAAATGGTACCGGGCCGCCCAAGGGACATTAAATTATTTCCAATTTATTTACTGTGGTGTATTTCTCTCGGGTTTGTGCGACTTTGTCGGGTTTGTGCTAATTTATACCTTTGGTTATATATATATATATATATATATATATATATATATATATATATATATATATATATATATATATATATATATATATATATATATATATATATATATATATATATGTATATATATGTATATATGTATACATATATATATATCTATATATATATATGTATATATATGTATATATGTATACATATGTATATATATATATATATATATATATATATATATATATATATATATATATATATATATATATATATATATATATATGTGAGAATGAGTATGGCAACACAACTGAACTATTACTACAACTTCCACTCCTACTACTGCGGCACGAAGGACTTTAAGCGGATGTGTTGTTCTGCAAGCTCCCGATGTTTAGCTCTTTTGATGCTTCTGTGTTTATTTTTTAATTTCATACTAAGTGTTAGTCCTGTCTTGTAAACATCGTCTAGTTTAATTAAATGTTCAAAATAATTAAGTCTAATGATTCACTTCTAAAGGAAGGAGTACTAACTCCTTCCTACATGGGTGCTCGGCCCTCGGACTCGAAAAATACCCCTAGCTTGGACTGAAAAACTATTTTCTTTTGATGATTCCTGGATTACTGTTGTCTGTCATTTCGGTTTTGGATACCGCCAGCGAAAACGAAAGTGATGTGCCACGGACTCTGATAATATTCTGATGGGATGACGAGAACCCAAAACCAGAATTGTAAGTAACTTGGATCATATTAAAATTATTTGATGCATACGTTGACGCTTGTTCAAGAAAATTTTGATGATTAAGGGAATTCTCAACTTATTGATGATTTAAGAAAACTGAAAGATATTTCAACGTTCTTTTGATGCAAGAATTTAATTGATGCTAAATTCATTTTTGATGGTCTTTGACGTTGAATTTATCACTTCTGTTTTCTTGAAGAGAATTCTATTTCGATGAAATTATTTGATGATTTGATGAAAATTTCGACATTTAACTTGAAGAATCTTGTTTCCTTGAACAAACCACAACATAATATATATTTTGAAAGATCGCGAATTGAATACTTTTGAAGATTATTATATTATTATTTTGATGCATAATTTTGACGAAGCGAATGTTTATTTGATGACAACTTTGCTTATTTGATGCGCTTTGATGTTGAACTTAATTCTGCTGTTTTCTTGCGAGAATATTTTTTATTTTGCAGAATGCTTTGATGCTTTCGATTTCACAATTTTGATACTTTCGATTTCCCAATTTTGATGCTTTTAACATTAGAACTTTAACTATTATTTTGATGCTGCATTTACATCCTCTATTTTCTTCAACAGTGATTTATTTTGAAGATTAATTTGATGAATATTTTGCTGAAGTAATATCTAACTTGATACATATCTAAATTTACGTCATCTGTTTTCTTCAACCAGAGAAATTATTTTGAAGAACTTATTATTTGATATTTGATGCTTATTTTAGTTCATAATTTTGTTTTCTTGAACAAAACCTGTTTTAAAGATTACTTATTTTGATGCATATTTTGAGAATCAATATTTTATTATTGAATTGGTATTTGCAAAAATTTCGATTTGAAATATTATTTTCTATTTTTGAATTTGAGTACCTACGTATTATAAGTATTGATTTTGGTTTTGAATATTTGTATATTTGTGTACTATAATTGTTTGAACCTAGTATATAGTTATGGCTACTCTCAACGATTACCCCAATATTGCAAAATCATTAAAAATTGGTAGCACGAATCAAATAAAGGTTCTACATCGTTTAATTTTTGGTACAGACGGCGACAGACAAAATCGTACCAGATTACGTAAATTTACAGGTTTTAAACAGACATTCGTGTTGGAAGCAACGAAACAGAAAGTACTTAAAGAGTTTTCACTTAAAGACTTGATTTCTATTTGTAATCTACTTCATTTAGAATTTTCAACTGACCCAGACAAATGTGCCAATACCATTCTTATGAGTCTTAGTGATTTATCGTTATTAAAAGCAGAATTTTCTGATCTTTCGGAATGCGAAGTGAATGATGACTCACTTCCGGATGCACGTTCATCCCAAACTAACAGCGTTATAGAGGAAAATAGATCTCCCTTTTCCCCCACCATTGACGCAAAAGAATCTTCGAATAAGCAAAATACACACATTTCCGTTGGTGAATCACATCAAAATTCATTGCCTTCAGTTGAAACTGCGAATCTCTCTTTCCAGTTGTTTAGTCTGAAAGACGTTGTTGATTTAATAAAACCTTTCTCGTCTCGTGATAATTACAGTGTTGAGAATTTTATATCTGACGTTGAAGAACTTTTTTGTTTATATCAGATAAACAATCCAATTCACCAAATTACTTTTGTTAGAAAATGTTTAACTGGTCCCGCTCAAACTTTAATTAGGTCTATTCGTGGAATTACAAATTGGGAACAATTGAAGCACCATTTATTAGACGAATTTTCGGACAAAATTAACGGTATTCAGTTACATAAATTAATGGAATCTCGACGTATGAAACCATTTGAAACCCTACAAGAATATTTCTTAGCTATGAGAGATTTGGCACACAAAGGTTCTCTCGATGACTCCTCTCTGTTTGAGTATGTCATAAACGGAATTCCTGATTCAACAAACAATAAAGTTATTCTTTACGGTTGTAAATCCGTCCCTGAATTTAAGGAAAAGTTGAAAATTTATGAACAAATCTTTAACAGATCACAAAATTTCAGACAAAATAATCAGAAAAAAATTGATGCTTCCTACCTCAATGTGAAAGTCGATAATACACGTAGCCCAAATACACAGCCAGTATGTTTTTCCTGTGGCTTGAGAGGTCACAAAAGCAACCAATGTTTGAATAAGTCACATGGTAAACAATGCTACGGATGTAAAAGTTTTGGTCATGTTCATGCTAATTGCCCTAAAAGTTATCGAAATTCTAAACCAAAACCTGATTCTCAAAAACCTATTTCTGATAAAACTGTAAATGCACTTTCTCCTGAAACTTCATCGAAAAATCCCATGCATGTTGACATTGAACTTGCAGGAATTCAATTGACAGCACTCTGTGACACTGGGTCACAGGCAACCCTCATCAATGAGAAAACCTATCGAAGAATTGGTTCGCCACCATTGCAGCCCACCAACATTCCCTTTTCAGGAATTGGCAAAAAACCAAGTTCACAGCATCGGATTCTTTCAGGATTCCATCGAAATTCAAACCATTACTTTACCTGCTAAAATACATGTTCTAGAGGATGACTTGATTCCTTTTGATGTGATTATCGGAATCGACTTTTTACAGCAAACCCAATTTACATTTGATAAAGACGGTATTCGTTTATGCAAAACTCCTGAAAATAACACCTTCGTTAATATTGCTAATGTTTCTGACGATCAAGCTTTTCCATTTGATCTTTCACACATTTTGAATTCTGAAACTCGTGAGGAAGTTCAAAATATCGTTACTTCCTACAAACCACATAAAGTTCAAGACACTGAAATTAAGATGACTATTTTATTACAAGATGAAATCCCTGTAGCTCAACGTTCTCGACGACTCCCTTTCGCGGAACAGAAAATTGTAGAAAGCCAAATTCAAGATTGGTTAAATGATGGAATTATTAAAGAAAGTTGCTCCGATTATGCCGCACCGATTGTTCTATGTAAGAAAAAAAGTGGAGATTATAGACTTTGTGTTGATTACCGCAAATTGAATAGAAAAATGATAAAAGATAAATTTCCCTTACCGCTCATCGAAGAAGCTTTAGACAAACTTGGAAAATCTTGGGTGTTCACTTCACTTGATCTCAAAAATGGTTTCTTTCATGTACCTATGGAACCTAACAGCACTAAATATACTTCTTTTGTGACTCATGAAGGACAATACGAATTTTTACGTGTCCCATTTGGCTTATGTAACAGTCCCAGTGTTTTCCAACGATATGTTTACACAGTTTTTAGAAATCTCATTCGCGACAATGTTCTTATTGTTTACATGGACGATCTTCTCATACCATCTAATGATGAAGTTGAAGGTCTACAAAAATTACGCCTAGTTCTCCAAACAGCTGCAGACTATGGCCTTGAATTGAACTTTAAAAAGTGTCAATTTTTACAGCGAAAGATAGAATTTCTTGGTTACATTATCGAAAATGGAGTAGTTAAACCCTCACCTACCAAGACACAAGCTGTTCAAAATTTCCCACAACCTCAAACCCCTAAACAAGTTCAAAGTTTTCTTGGATTAACAAGTTATTTCAGAAAGTTCATTCCAAATTATGCGCTGATTGCTAGACCATTAAGTGACCTCCTTCGGGATAATGTAGAATTTAATTTTGACTCTGAACAAATAGCAGCTTTTCAACAACTTAAAAACATTCTTTCACAAAACCCAGTTCTTCATGTTTTTCAACAGGGATACCCATTAGAACTCCACACTGATGCCAGCTCCTTAGGTTTTGGCGCTGTGCTCTTGCAACAATCCGATGATGGACAGTTTCATCCTATTCGTTATTTTAGCCGTAAAACTACAGTTCAACAAGAAAAATATCATAGTTATGAACTGGAAGTTCTTGCCGTTATTGAAGCGCTAAAAAAATTTCGAAACTACTTGTTGGGAACAAAATTTAAAATTATCACCGATTGTGATGCTTTCCAAAAAACGATGCACAAAAAAGACCTACCAGCTAAAATTGCTCGATGGGCATTGATGTTAGAAGACTTTGATTATGAAGTTTGTCATCGACCCGGTAGACAGATGAAACATGTTGATGCTTTAAGTCGTAACCCCATTCTTGTAATTACCTCAAATGATATCACTCAAAAGGTGAAAAATGCCCAAGACCAGGATGAATTTATATCTCAAATTAAATCTATGCTTGAATCTACACCTTCTGATGAATTTTTTGTTAAAAACGGAATTCTTTATAAACTTCATCAGGATGCCGAACTTTTAGTAGTACCACAAATGATGCAGAAAGAAATAGTGCTAAACGCCCATTCACAAGGTCATTTTGCTTCACAAAAAACCGAATTAATTGTTTCTCGTGAATTTTCATTCCTCAACTTAAGAAATTAGTTCAAGAAATTATTTCGAACTGTATTCCTTGCATTTTGTCCTCGCGAAAATCTGGAAAACAAGAAGGATACCTTCACCCCATTCCAAAAGGTGATGCACCCCTTGAATGTTACCATTGCGACTTTTTAGGACCTTTACCATCGACAAAAAAATGTTATAAGTATCTTTTTACAGTAGTTGATGCCTTTTCCAAATTTGTATGGATCTATCCCGTGAAGTCCACCTCTACGAAAGATGCCTTAGACAAATTATCCTTGCAACAAACTACATTTGGCAACCCTTCAAAAATCATTACTGACAAAGGTAGCGCATTCACATCTTCAGAATTTCAAAGTTACTGCCAGGAACAGTCAATTGAACACATTTCAATAGCAACAGGTGTGCCACGTGGCAACGGTCAGGTTGAGCGTGTTCATGGCACAATTATTCCCGTTTTAACTAAGTTAGCTCTAGATGAACCTGACAAATGGTTTAAATATGTCCCAAGATTGCAACGTATCTTAAATAGTACCACCACACGCAGTACAAAATTCACACCTTTTCAACTTTTAATTGGTGTTAAAATGAAACAACAAGAGGATCTACAGATTAAAAATCTTCTTGACGAGGAACACCACCAAAGAATTCTTGATGACAAAGAAGCGTTACGTATCGAAGCTAAACGAAATATCCTCCGTTTACAGGAAGAAAACATACGACAATATAACAAACGGCGTAAACCGGCTTGTAAATACAAGATCGGTGACAAAGTGGCAATACAACGAACTCAATTTGGAACCGGATTAAAGCTCCGACCAAAGTTCTTCGGACCATATGAGATCACGAACATCAACCCCAACGATCGTTACGAAGTTCGAAAGTTAGGACATCACGATGGTCCAACCATAACATCAACTGCAGCGGACAAAATGAAACAGTGGTGCAGAAACTGAACACCAATACCACTCTGTTGAACACTGCTTGATTTTTTGAAATATTTTTCCTTTTTCTGCTCTTTTTTTTTTTTTATCTTTTCAGAATTATTGTTGACAACCCAGCCGCGGACGTCTGGAAAGTCAGAATGGCCGTGTGAGAATGAGTATGGCAACACAACTGAACTATTACTACAACTTCCACTCCTACTACTGCGGCACGAAGGACTTTAAGCGGATGTGTTGTTCTGCAAGCTCCCGATGTTTAGCTCTTTTGATGCTTCTGTGTTTATTTTTTAATTTCATACTAAGTGTTAGTCCTGTCTTGTAAACATCGTCTAGTTTAATTAAATGTTCAAAATAATTAAGTCTAATGATTCACTTCTAAAGGAAGGAGTACTAACTCCTTCCTACATATATATATATATATATATATATATATTGGTTTTAATTTATACTTTTAGGTGCCTTGGGTGGATTGCAGATCTGTACTGTATATCCGGCAGCCTTCAGCCCCACAGCAATTGAAAATGCATCCGAACTTGGGAAATTAACCCTCTACTGCGTATTCAGGCTCTTGCTACGTAGTGACTGGACTTCAGGTGTATCATGGACGATAGACCTTAATGGTCTGGGTTTCCGAGGTGTCAAACTCAAAGATTATACCTTTGTAACAGAATAAATATTGCAACTATAAAAAATTTGTTAATTTTTTATTAAACATTTTAAGATTATGAATTAAAATTGCAGTCATAAAATTGAAAATAAAGGCGCTTTCCTGAAAGAAAGAAAGAAAAAAAAGAAACAAATATATAGATAAAACGAGTTTTTTTTTATTGAACAATAAATAAACGTAACGTCATTTATACATCAAAATTATAATAACATCAATAATTAAATCAAAACAATCAAAAGTATAAACAATCAACGCCCTCCCTCAGCGGGCCGTGATAAAATTATCAAACGTTGACCGGTCCGTGGCCATAGAAAGGATGGGGAGCACTGCTTTAACACATCTCAAAGCTTTCCCTTTTCACTAAATGTATCTGAAATTCCCCCCCCCCCCCCCAAAAAAAAAAAAAAAAAAAAAAAAAGACCAGAAAAATATGCTGATGCGAAAGAAAGAAAATAAAATTTGAAATATCGTATATGAAGAACTATACATTCTTTATTACATAAACATAGTCAACGAGTGAAACATTACCATAAAAGATTATGCATATCACGCAATACGTTTATACCAACTTCTGAACAGATATAGTTGTTTCGGGAAGGAAAGTTCGGGGGTATAAAAACAAAACTCCTGCTCTTGTGTGCTTTTAGCTCTCCTATAGTTTTTTCTCCTTTGGAAAAAAAAAAAGAGTATTTCGGAGCCGTTCTAGTGTTTTGCATTATAAAATTTTCCCTTCTGGAGCGCAGCTATATATTTTTTGGTGTTGACCTTTTGCATTTTAAATTCTCTTTGCAGCCGTCTTCTTTTAAAGAATTTGTTTGTCATTTCAAGAAAGCTGTCGCATGCAATTTGAGAAGAAATATATGTGTTCTTATGTCTAGTTGAAAAATTTTTACGCCGTTCTTGTGATCGAATCCCGTCGTAAAATTTCGCAATTCAGTCTGAGTTTTAGCAAACAATAATGATGTTAAAACAGATCTCTCGATCGCAATTTAAATAGAAAGATTATAGAAATTAAAGGCAGTAAAGAATTGAGTAATACGGTCAGAAATTTTATATATATATATATATATATATATATATATATATATATATATATATATATATATATATATATATATATATATGTGTGTATGTGTATATATACATATATATATATTTACATTTGCCTTTATTATTTATTTTTGAAGCCTTTTTCCTTATACCCATGAAGTCTTTTTCCTTAAGCTTGTATGTGTTGTAAGAAATGTTTTGAATCAGATGTATTACCTGTGAGTAATGTTCTCAAAGGCTCGGGTGGTTCTTGAATTACAGGCAATTGTACTTTCCCATTACTGCTACACATAGCAGAGCCAGGAAAACTGTGTTCATCTGGGGAGCCAGAGCCAAAGGTCATTCCCAACCCTCTTCCTTCCAGGCATTGGACTTTGACCCCTTTTTGCAACGGTGCTTCAGTAATCCAGTAATCAGCCCTTAACGAATTTAATTACGTTTATTTCATACCTATATACATATCTACAAGATTTAATAAACTGAGGGCGTCAATTATTAGACAACCCCAATCCTTACAGAACTTACATTTTCCGCCACAGACTGGCCGCCACATTCCGCCACAGACTGGCGGAAACTCGAAAAACACACTTGATGCGGTGCTCACACAGCACCCTCTCGCGGACAAAGGGAAAAATACGCAACACCCCTCCCCCGTCATCCTCAAACAACCACTCTTAACGCAACTGGTTGAGGGGAGAGAGCTGTATCTACAGGGGGTACACGCACATTTTAGGGCACAAAAAACATTAAAAAATTAATTTTAAAAATACTAATTGAGCCCCAAATTTCGTTTTTCCCGATTTACGTTTCTTGGGTACAAAACATTAACTGTGCCGAATTTGGTTCCGGTGGGTGAAACAGTCTATGAATCTATAGCGGACAAACAAACAGATAAGCTCTTTTATATATATAGCTATATACACACACACACACACACACATACATACATATATATATATATATATATATATATATATATATATATATATATATATATATATATATATATATATATATATATATATACATACATATATATATATATATATATAACATATATATATATATATATATATATATATATATATATATATTTATATATATAACATATATATATGTATACATATATATATATATATATATATATATATATATATATATATATATATATATATATATATATATATATATATATATATATATATATATATATATATATATATATATACAGTTGGCTCTCTGTTTAACGACTTTCAAGGAACCGCGAAAAATCGTCCTTAAGTAGAGATCGCCATTAAACAGAATTTGTGAAAAAAATAGCATTTCCCTACACTCTTTACAGGTTGAACGATAAATATATTTCTTAATATATTGCCGTGTTTAAAAATGTTATTTTTATTATCATCATTATTTTATTCACAAAAAGTTATTTTAAATTACATTGAAAAAAAAAGAGTACAAACAATACAATAAATTACGTTTTAAAAAATTCAAAAAGTGTTGATTGCTTCATTCGCCTTGTTTTCGTTATTCTCTTTTCCAGATTTTCTAAAATGTTAAATGAGTCACCTTCCATTTTCGATGTAATATAGCGTCGGAGAACATCTAGATTAGAAATTGCATCTGTGTAAGACGGTCTCAGTGTCTCGTTTTCCGTGTCTTCAACTTCACCTTCTTCGTCTGACACTGTGTTTTCGTTTAGAATATCTTAATGAATTTGTTCTACATTTCTGAAATCTGTTGTTAAAACATATTTATCATAATTGTAGAAATCTTGAATTGAAACATCCTCATCTGCAACAAGACTTATCCATTCTTCAGGGGTAATGTCATCTTCGTTGATTTCTACATCCGTACTTTGCAGTTCCACTACAAGTTATTTGCGAATTCCAGCAACGCGAAAGCAGTTTTTTATTGTGGTCGAATAAACTTCTTTCCATGCTGATGTTATCATGTGCATTACTTCCAAGATTGTAAATTTTCTAATTTTTATACTGTCAGCCGAATTGTTTATTAATTTCCTAATTAAAGACTTTCTGTAGTATGCTTTCACACTGCGAATGATACCGAAGTCTAATGGCTACAACTTACTAGTGCAATTAGCTAGTAAGAAATGGATAGTCAAATTTGTAAGTCCAGGTATATTTGGAGTATGTGCAGTGCATCGGTCGATTAAAAGTAAAACTTTTCACTTTTCTTGATGCATTTTTGCATCAAATTTTCTAATCCAGTCAATAAAAATTTGTGATGTCATCCACGATTTATTGTTATTGCGGTACTCACAAGGTTTCCTGGTGATATTCTTAAAACACCTTGGTTGCTTTGATTTGCCTATAACTAGTGGTGGAAATTTCTCAGATCCATCCGAATTAGTGCACAGTTAAACAGTGAATTGTTCCTTACTGTGTTTTCCACCAAAACACTTTTCGCCCATATACGTTAAGGTTTTATTAGGCACCATATTGTAGAATAGGCTCGTCTCATCTGCATTGAATATGTTCTTCTCATCATATCTATCTAATTTCTCCTTCAGCACTATTTTCCATTCATCCACTATTTTTTCATCTACGGAGCCATTTTCGCCAGATATGCTTTTAAATGCAAGCCCGTATCTTTCTTTGAACTTTGTTAGTCAACCAGCCGAAGCCTGAAAATTTTGCATTCCAAACTTTTCTGCCAGAATAATGGCATTTTCTTTATCACTCCGGAAATTCGAATGTTAGATGCTCTTGCTTGATGAAACCATTGCAGGACTGCCTTCTCAAACTCTTCTGATCGGCCACATTGAATTTTCTGCCGTTTGGATTTGGATCTCAAACCAAATTTTTGTGCTGCTTCAAGAATTTTCTCTTTGCTTGCTAAAATGCTTTTGAGAGTAGACTCGGGTAGCTGAAATTGTCTTGCGAATTGGACTTTTGTTATTCCAACAATTTCTTCCCAGTTTTCAATAATTTTCCCTTTTTCGTGTAGCATAAGATGCTTTCGCTCTGATGCCATTTTGCTCTTCTCACCTCGTATTCGTACTGGAATGAGCTCCTACACCCAACCATGAATTATTCTCTAAACATGAACATGTGCTTCCCAGAAGGAGTGAGAGAGGGGTGCTTTTGGACAGTTCGTAAATCACATGACAACATGGTAGGTACAATAGAGTGATTCCACACCCGCACTAAGAAATTCGATCCACCAGTGAAGAATGTTCGATCTTCCGAGAAACAGTAATCCCCCCCCTCCCCCGTTTTTTCCCACTACAACAAGTCTATGATTACAACAAACATAAAGGAGATTCCGGGTCTGTTTTGGAAACCAAACTCCCCCACAGAAAGTAACCCTCCAGTAGATAAAATGTTGAAGAAAAAGTTTATCATGTAAGAAAAAATCGTCGTTAAATAGAAACAAAATCGTCTTAAAATAGAATTTTTTTACGTCGGAGGGACCGGGACCGGGAAATATCGTCTTTAAATAGAGATCGTCGTTAAGTAGAGCGTCGTTAAACAGAGAACCAACTGTATATATATATATATATATATATTATGCGAACTAGAAGAAATTTTTTTTTCTTAAAAATCTTCACCATATAGTTCAAAGGATTTATGTCATATTTTTAGAATTAAATCCAAACAGTAATTGAGCCCTGGCCTCAGCATTTTAATCTCTGCATTTGAAAACCATGGTACAGCATTGTATTTTAAAAACTTTAGTAATATAGATAAATATTTTTTCATCAACGTGCATGCATTTTGTCGTAAGAACGTAATATAAATCACTATTTTTATCTAAAGAAAAGTCTTAGTCTACCTATTATAGAGGTAGCCAGGTGATGCCGAATGGCCAGGACACTGGCTTTCGGTACCAGAGTCTGTGGGTTCGAATCCCACTCTTGGCATGGACGTTTGTACCGTTTGGAATCGGCTTTAAGTAGTAGGTCCCGGTGTAATTAACCTTCGTGTAGCAAAAATTGACCGTTGTGCTTCAAGCCAAACCAAACTAGCTATTATAGGAGCAATTGTTGTGGGACAATCCGAAATTTGTCTAAATTCGAACTTTAACTGTCCCAGAACAATTGCTTCTACAATATCTAGACAATAAACTAATCACTTCAACGTTATAAAAATCCACCCTGACCGCACAAGATCCTTTTTCAACTGTAGAAATTATTCCGAAATCCAGCTTTTTTCAGGACATATCTTTTAATGCCCAGTGGTTGAAGTTGTTCTTTTCAAACTCCTTTTGCCTTCACAAGAACTCCCCTAGAGCCCACAGGCACCTGATTTTGAAACTGCTGTTATCCAGGTTTTCGGTTCTACCTAGACTTTTTTCTTCTGTACTATTAGTATATCCGACAACAACAACAGCAACAATCTAAAGAAAAAGTACTGTCAGCCAGTGTCAAAACAACAAAATGAAACGAGCCAATATTTTCTCATAAACAAACGGGAAAGTAATTTAATTCAAACACTTAATTTTACACAAAGAGCAGTATCAAACAATTAAATAAACTAAAATTGAATTTTGATGAAATCATTAAAGGTATATTCGTTACAAACTAAAAAAAAAAAATCAAAAGACCATTTTAATGTGAATAGTTTTGTATTTTGACCCAGTATTTTATTTATAAGATGGAAATCTTGCAAATAAAATGCAGTGGCGTAGCAAAGGGTGGGGGGGCGGAAGTGGGTCTATCATGCCACGGGCGCCTCTCGCAGAGGGGAGCCAATGTAAGACCTATATATTATATTACTATATGTTTGAGGGAGATGCCAATATAAGGTCTATATATTATATTACTATATGTTTTTCAGAGGAGGGCACAATATAAGGTCTATATATTATATTACTATATGTTTTTCGGGGAGGGCGCCAATATAAGGTCTATATATTATACTGCTATATTTTTCTTTTGGGGGGGGCGCCAATATAAGGTCTATATATTATATTACTATATGTTTTTCGGGGAGGGCACCAACATAAGGTCTATATATTATGTTACTATATGCTTTTCGGGGGGTGCCAATATAAGGTCTATATATTATGCTATTATATGTTTAGCGGGGGCGCCAATGTAGGGTCTGTATATTATATTACTATATGATTTTCGGGGGGGGACGCCAGAAAGGTATCGTGCCCCGGGCGCCAGTTATGCTCGCTACGCCACTGATAAAATGAGCCTGTACTTTTATGAAACGAAATTAACGATACTATTCAATATTTTAGGCCAAATAATTGCTTAATATGCAGCATGTAACATGTTCAACATATTTTAGTTCTGATGAACAGAGAAAACCTGCATTTTGAGAATTTATAAGCTTGCAGGTATAAAATATTATTATTCAGATACAATTCATAGAAACAAAATTTTCTCCTTCGAAAAAGACATTTATAATGTGCTTCCAAGTTCAATCGAGAGATTTCCTTGAACTGAGTTAAAAATTTTGTTTAATAAATATCATGGTATATATTAATGAAAAGAAACATATGAGTTAAATCCTTTCCAATTTTTATTTCTCAGAGTGACAAACAATTTAATCATACTACAGGGAGAAAACTCAATTTAACTTGCTTAGGTTAACATTTATAACGCTTTTCTAAACAATTTGTTACTATGCCTTGAAACTAAATAAACGTTGACTTGGCAATTTTAAAACTGTCTGGGATTTCGGTGAAAATTGCAGGTTTTAATGCGTAGTTCTTGTTTTAGTATTTACTTTCACTGAATTTGTTTTAAGGGATATCATTAAAAATTAAATTTTCTTTGAACAAAGATTGGTTTATATCCTAAAATACTGACCTTGCATTTTGGTGAACATAGTAAGAGTCGTAGGGTTGTACGTCAAAAGAAAAAAAGTTCTCTCTACTCTTTGTTTCACGTACATTATTAATAATTTATTTTATTTTACAGTTTATATGGGAGAGTGATTGCAAATCACATTATGTTTGAAGGTTAAGGACGTTTATAGACGTAAATGAAATTCTTACTTAATGTAGTTTACAGACTGCAATAGTTTCTCAACTAAAAAATGCGACTATTTAAATTTCGATAGGTACATTTTCTAGTTCGAAGAAATATGTATTCACTTCAGAAATACAGATACAAATAGTTTTTCATAATCCTTTTACGCTCACTTTTATAGCCATATTTATTCCAAAGCGATTAGTTTGCTCTTATTCCTCTTACCACGTCAGTCTTACAAATAAATAAATAAAATAAATAAATATCTAAATAAATAAATAAAAACGGAATGAAACTAAGCACGTATCTTTTAACCCTTTCAAGGGCAAAAACCTCCACCGTTTTCACGGTGCAGATTTTTTTTCCCGATTTTTTTTAATATAAAGAATCTTGAATTTTTTTAAAATTAAAGGTTGCAAAATGTTTTTACTTCATTAAACTGATAACAGACGGCAGTACTAACCATTTTTCTGCTCATTTAACCGGAATACATTGAATGCAAGTGAAAAAAAAGACTAGTTTTGGCGTTTGCACTGTGCAAACGGTGCCCCTCAAAGGGTTAACACTAGATATTAAAGAAGCAAATAAACAGGTTCGCAATTACAGTAAACTGTAGGGGTATAGATAAAATTGCACTTTTAATAGACGAAGATAAAGAAGGTTGAACTTAGTCATTCTCATTACCTATCGGAAGCAAAATGATATATTTATTTTAACACAATTTTGATAACACACAATATTTTATTACACAGTTTTTCAACGTGTTAATTTTAAATTTGTATACTCAATAAATTTTATTTCAATCCCCCGACATGTTATAATGGCTAGCGTCATGTACTTTCTCTAAGTGGGCGTGGTTTCGATTCCGACTAAGGGATGGACATTTCCGTGTTGTCCGTCTACAGCAGGGGTTCCCAACATTTTTCCTACATCGACACCATCACATTTTTCTCTATAATATACAGCATACAACATAGTTATAATACTAATAATTGCATATAAAACTCTTAAAGATAACAATTTGACTATGAATATGAAACAAAAAAATTAGAAGAAGTGGTTCATTAGGGTTATGTTTTATTATTTTTGTACTATTTTAATTTTTTATTTCACAAATATAAACAAGATTTCTGAAACACAGATTGCAATTGCACAAAAGTTCGTTTCCAATTAATATTGTGGTTGTGCTTGATGCATTGATACAATTTTTTAACGTTTGGCCTGAAATTGCTTATCATCGTATATAATCACAATAACTAACATAACGAACATAAATATATATTTTACTAAACAATTTTACTGACTTATACTTAATTATAATATAATTTCATTCGACACATATACAAAAGCGTCATGACATTCAACTTTAGATGGTTGGATCACTCCTCCCTATGCGAATCAGTATTTATACATATTAAAACGGATGTTATTATGTAATAACTACATTACTAAAAAATTAAATTAAATTTTAAAACAGAAAAATTTATCATCGACCCCCAATAGACCCCTGGAATACTATAGAACATTTTAAAACTTCCATTGACACCCAAGGGGTCCACCTGTACCCCGTTAGGATTCCGTGCTCTACAGGAAGCAATATTTTCTCAACTGGTGCTCCCATTATAAAATAGCCAGAAAGACCATGCGGTATTGAGAGGCAGAAAAAAAAGTAAAAAAAAATCAATGTAAATCTAGGTTGCAATTAAACATTTGAGTGAAGGAAGTACCAAAATAATATTATTTTTTATCTGAACGATTCGATTTTCTACGATTGTTTCCGTTGTAAAATTTCTACCATATTGTTTCATTTTTTTTTTACCGATGACCACTCCCACAACAACATGTTGTACGTTGCTTTGTACCTCGTTAGAAAATTCCAAAAGGTTAGATTTTTGAGAGTTAGTACATTTTCTAAACAAAATAATAGTGTAATGAAAGTTTTATTTTAAAAACTATGTGCATACAGAGAGTTAAAATTCTCTTTTTTTTTAACTCCAAGGTGTAGGTTGCCATCGACGTTATTTTCGCCTTGGTTCTAAGTTTTTCAGTAAGGCTAAACAGAAAAAAATTACCCTAGAGAAAGAGGAATTCCTATTGTTGGATTTCTCTAAATTTTGACTGGTGACTGACAAATTGAATTCATCCAGTCCACCTCGGACAGAACAGCCGTTTATCACGGATTGTGGGACAAAACTTGGAGTGCAAACAGATGACACAAATTTTGTTATTTTCTGTTTTTCTTAATTTGATTCATCGATGTTCAATAATCGATGAAGATATTAAGACTAAATTTTCGTTTACCAAAGTATTTAAATTACTTATAGCTTTATTCTAAATTATTAATTTAAGGGAACAAGAGACTTTCAACCTTAATTTTTAAAATTTTTAAATTTATTTATAAAAATAAGAATAATTTGTATTCTTTTCTACTACGATGAAGATTCTTAGAATACAAAATAAGGATTTTTTGGGAAGCATAATACCTTAAATAAAAAGAATTCTTCAAAAATACTAACATTTTTCAAAATGTTTTATATGAATTCTAAATCATTTGAAAACGTTATTCTTTTAGAGACGTTTACCATATCTATATAAACATAACTATACATTGATATTTTTGGGGGTATGAATGTAAAGCCATAAATAATCATTTTTTATAATCTGATTGTTATTTTTTTATGATTTTGCGTTATTTCATAGTACATAAATATGAAAACTATTTTTGATTTCGAAGAATGATGCACATTTTCGGGACAAACACTTGAACTAACAATCTTGAGAAATTTCGAAAATATCAGAAGAAAAATAATGCACCTGGAGCATTTTGAAAAATTCTAGGAACTTTTGAAATTTTTTTTGAAAAACCGATCTTATTCTTCCACAAAATATTTATTTGTGAATTCTAAGTGTCTATCATGTAGTAGAGAAGAATGTTAGTTATTCTCATTTTGTCTATAGACTAAAATACTGAAAAGTTAAAAAAGCGAGGTTGAAGATCCCTTGTCCCCTTAATAAATCATATAAAAACTCAAAAATTATAATGTATAACTAAATTCCGATCTAAGCTTTGTTGCCATAAATATTAATTTATCACCAAACCCATCCTCTTCGATTTATGAGATATATATATATATATATATATATATATATATATATATATATATATATATATATATATATATATATATATATATATATATATGTAACAAGAAAACGCGTCTTCCTAAATTACTTTACTTTAAAGCATATTCTATTGTTAATAAAGTACGACCCCTTTTCCAAAATTGCGACCTAAAAGTAAAGTAAGTAATTTATATTAGCCCTGCAGATCATTAAGCAGGCATGTGAAGTATCTGAACGCAATAACATCCTCAGATATGAGTGGTCGAAGTTTATGAGATTCCGAATGTCAGTATAGTGTCAAAATTCTTGAAGAGACCTCGAAACACTCTGAATTTATGTCTTGTATAACGTCAAAAACCCCACTTTGCAAGAACTTTATGGCCACTGCTCCTACGCCCAAGTCAACAGTTCGCAGTTCTAATAAGCGCGGGATCTAGCAGTAATGCCCCCGGGAAACTGAAGTGGACACGTGAACTCCACGAATATAAAGTCGCCCAATTAAAAAATTAAGTAGTTTAGGCCCTCTGGCGTAAATATCGAAAAACACCCATTTAATATTGCATGAACAGAAGACTTTTCTCTCTCTTCGTTTCTAACTCTTGTTGCTGTCGGACCTGCTGCCCGCGCCTGTATGTAATCGGCGTACCGTCCTGGCATGTACGCCGGACAAGTCATGTGGCCGCTGCAGCCTTCGCGATGCTTCATAACTGAATAAAAGTGTTTTCCTGAACCACACTCAGCCCGACTGCATCACTCCTCGTACCGACTGCATCTCCCGGTTCCAAATGTGATTATTATCACACACACACACACACACACACACACACATATATATATATATATATATATATATATATATATATATATATATATATATATATATATATATATATATATATATATATATATATATATATATATATATATATATATATATATATATATATATATATAAAAGAAACACATGAAATGATGCATTTAGTTTATCCATAACACTATTTTTTCCTCGCAATATTCTGAAATTATTTTATCGTGGGAGGGTGTAAAATTTCGTGAAAATCGCATAATTACAAATAACAAGAAATTCAAGAAGCAGAACTGTGCTGGAATGCTTCCAGTAAGCCCCATGTATATATTTGTCTTTAGCTCATGGGATTACACCCTGATGAAGATAAATGTAAGTCTTATCAAATGATCTCTCTCTGCTTTCTGAAAGAATGCTCATTGCAACATTCTTCCCACGTTCCAGTGCAATTCGGATGTTTCAAATAAATAAGGAGACTAGGAAAAGGTTATGAGGCATCTAGTTTCCAAAACGGTGACATAGTGCTGTAATGCAAGCAAGAGTTTGCTAAGAAACGCGTTTGATTAGATATTAAGTTATTTAATTAACTGTTACAAATTGGATGGGAATACTATTTCAATAGTACTCAATCTTACTATTAATGGGTCAGGTACCTTTTAAAAGTCAAGAGATACGACAAACATATCCCTATTTTCAACCCTCAGTAGTTATGAAAATCATTTATTCAGAAATATGGAAATTTTACTGTGAGTCATAAACTTTTTCTTCTTTATCAATACAACTCTAAATTTTTTCTACCTTAAAGAGAAATTTTTTAATTGTGTACGATTTCAATAATTGTCTTTTCCGTTGTTATGTCATTGCGCGTATGATATCACTGGAACAGTTGGCTAGAATGCCATTAAATTTTAGACACATGCAATATAAACGTGCATAATTAAAACGGACAGCTATTATGTCATTCCTGTCTTACAAATTTTAATTACAGTGAAATCTAACAAATATATTTTTTAAATTTTAAATTAAAAAGTCATTTTTTTCTATGAAGAGTCAAGAATTTTGATTTCAATGGTGGTAATTTTAAAGATATATTACATAACTTAATTTTAAAACTAAAGAAATGTGCACATCTGTATATATAAAAGAGTTCCGTAACTGACTGATTGAATGACAGACAACGAACAGACCAAACTGCTAGACCTAAATGGATGAAATTTTGTATGGCGATTCTTCTTATAGTGTAGGGGTGCACTAAGAAAAAATTTTGAAAAATTCTTCTTAGAATTTTTTAAATCAAATTTTTAAGCTGTTTTTGTAATTTTTTTTGAAGTTTGCATTTAAAATTCTAATTTGAGGATTATAAAATTTGTATGACGAGAAAGATCATAAAATTTCCTTTAAAATGAAATCTTTTTCGTATCTTTACCTCCATTTTTTGATTGTTTGGGGGATTTTTAACGATTAATTTTTGGAATTTAATTTATTAGACGTTTATCACGAGATTTTTTTTTTTTGTGATACTTTAAATTAATTTTGCGTCACGTGCATAACAACGAAATAAATTGACAAAAGATTAAATTTATCCACTAGACTAATTGAGAAGGGAGTTTTTTAAGAATTTAATTCAAATTATTATGTTTTATGGATATTAAACATACAAATTAATTGCATACATTGAGCGTTGTATTTATTTTGAATATTTTCTTCTACATTATTTTGTCTATAAAAATATCCGTTACGATTTATATATATATATATATATATATATATTTTATCGCACGTTTATCTTAAATACTTGTTGATTTTGAAAACGATTCAAAATCCTGATCTTCTCAGCTTTTCCGAACTATAAATTTAAGATTAAATAATTCTTATAACTGAAAAATAGGAAATTTTTTTTAAATGGCCTAACACTTACATAATATAATGTGTGCAAACTAATATGAGAATCGAGATGTAAGCTAAATATTTATACATAAAAGCTCAATTATGACGGCACATAAATTTCTAGAAAGTTGAAAAAATATTTTCAAAAAGTTCTTAAGAATCATAGAACGTTTCATATAATTCTAAAATTTATTGCAACTTTACATGTTAAACAGAAATAAATTCTTTGTACATGTTTTTGAAAATATGCATGTTTGTGAATGTGATCATACTGTCGACGGAAAAATTGTTGTATGACACAAAGGCCATGTTTTAAAATTAATATAAATGTAAAGCTATCGCAAATGGACATTTGCTTCGCTTAATATATTAAGTGTTTAAAATTTCGAAAGTTAAATATAAACTGGTAACTGGTTGGGTATTCTAAAGCTCCATTCTGGATTTTATCTCCTCTGCTTTACTCTGTTTTCACATTTCCAATCCTTTTAAGCTATTTATATTTGAACTGTAGATTTAATTTTAGGAAATTTACACAGAACATTTCAATAGTTACATAAATTTACATTAACACATTTTATTTAATTCTATTCGAATAAGTGTTAGCTTCAACTAGATGGGTTTTAGAGAGCATCAGAAAACTGTAAATGGCTTCAGATGATAATATAAAACTTTTCTGTTTCATTACTGAATAATAATTTTATGAAGAAACTTTCCTTACGTTATAATGATAAATGCAATATATATATATATATATATATATATATATATATATATATATATATATATATATATATATATATATATATACTAGCTGAAAACCCTCACTTCCCTTCGGAGTACATTCAAATTAAATACAACGGTCAATGTATGCAAGTAATGCCAATATATATATATATATATATATATATATATATATATATATATATATATATATATATATATATATATATATATATATATATATATATACATATTTATAATAAATACGACGATCAATATATACAATTGACGTAGAAAATATATATATATTTATAAAAATAATCATAAGGGATATTTTTATAGACAAAATAATGTCCAATAGTCTGCCGCATTTGCAAGAAAAAAAAAAATTTTTTGTCTATTTAGTTGTTATGCACGTGACGATAAATTTATTTAAAGTCAGAAAAAGAAATCACGTGATCTGCATCTCATAAATTAAATTCTAAAAATAAATCTTCAAAAATTCACCAAAATGCGAAAAAGGTTTCATTTCAACGGAAATTTTTATGATCTTTCTTGTGATATAATTTTTATAAGCCTCAAATTATTATTTTAAATGCAAACTTAAAAAAAGTTACTAAAACAGCTTAAAAATTTAATTTAAAAAAATCTAAGAAGAATTTTTCAAAAATCTCTCTTAGTGCACCCCTACACTATAAGAAGAATCGCCATGCAAAATTTTAGCCCTTTAGGTCCAGCGGTTTGGTCTGCGCGTTGTCAGTGAGTCAGTTACGGAACTGCCAGTTACAGCTTAACCAAATGAAAACATAAAAACTATTCTAAACATCTTTAAAAATTCCTGAGTGTAAATGCCATTTTTATAAATCTTTTAAATTGCCGAAATTCTTAGGGAAATCGTTTTTACTTAAGTTTTCCTCGAAAATGCTACAAGCCTCCAAAAAATCCTCAGCGTTGTTACATATGTTTTTTATTCTGTAAAGTTGTGAGTAAAAAATATTATAACAAATTTTATAGTTTAAGTAAACGTAATAACCTCGAAGTTAAAATCTAACCTTTTATCATATATCTCTATTTTTATTTCTCTATTTTGAATTTTAATTTTTAAATCCAGATAAGTCGCACAAAGATTATTATCGTTAGTCCGGTTTAAAATTAGTTCCTTTGGGTAGATTTGATTAAGAAATTCCGAAACGTTGCAGTTAAAAATTATGAGGTCATCAATATATCTAAATCCGGTAACATTATTTGAGTTAAGAAATTTAGTTTCGTAAAAATGTAAAAATATGTTGGCTAATGCACTAGAATAGCTATTTCCCATAGGTATACCCTTTATCTGTTTAAAGATACATAAACCATTAAAGAGGTAGTTTTCAAAAATATTAAATTTACATAAATCAATCCAGTCACATTTTAAGATTAAAGTACAATCTAAATAAGCATCATAAATTTCTGAACAGATAATCATTAAATTATCATGCGGAATACTGGTAAACAGGTTTTCAAAATCAAACGTGTATATGCTATCTATATTCTTACTTTTTAAAAAAATGTAGCACATCCTGGTTATTATTTATAATAAAGCTATTTTCGGTAACCTTAATTTTATTTAGAATAATTTTTAAATAGCTAAAGAACTTTTTACTGAACAAAGTGTTATAACAATTTGTACTACATGTAACAAACCTAAATTTAGTAGGTACTTTATGGAATTTTATGGTAGGAAACAGGTAAGGGTATTTTATGCTATTAATCTTAAACTTAAATTTTTTGCTAAAAGCTAAAATCCTATTATCTATTTCTTTTTTGTAAGGTTAATTTTTTTATAGGTATTATTTGAGTTGTATTCCCTAGAAATTAACTGCTTAAAATAATCTTTACATATAAAACCGAAGTTATTTGCAGCCTTATCAACAACCGCAATAATAAACTTATTTTTTAAACCTTTAATTTTACTGTATAGAACTTTGCTCAGAAAAAAACCCCGCCTGTCCTCCATACCATACTCTTCATAATTCCTTTTTATATTCTGTAAAATATGCACCTTCCACCCCATAAAACCTTCGATAGGCCAATTGTACTTCCTTGCTAATTTTACAATGCAGTAATCTAAATCTTTAGTGATAAAACTTATAATTTGCTTTAAATTTACCCTATTTCTTACCCTAAATTTTGAGCTCTTACGTAGAACTTCCCTCAACCTAACATCTTTAACAATATTAAGATCCCCTGTTACAATATGCCCCGAAATTGGATTAACAAAGTTTTTAAACTCCTCAATATGACAATTACAATCAGAATTAGAAATTTTGCCTAAGTTATGATTATAAAAGTTATAGTTGCAGATTATGTTCCTTAACGTTTTTTGATATTTAAAACCAATAGCGATTTTCCCACAATCCTTTATTGGTAATAATTTAGAATTATTATGTACAACAGTAGGTAGTTTTAAATGTTCGAAATCTTTATATAGAAAGTTAATAGTACAGTACGCTACCCCTACATCCTTTCCCCTCTTAGCATCCAAATTAGTCAAGTTAAGCTTGTATTTAATTAAATCTAAAATTATTAGTTTTGTAAACCTCGAAACAAATTTAATTGAAGATAAATGATGTTTGGTCACCCACCTTAAACCAGAATTATTTTGGTTGAATAAAAAATGTTTAATTATTTTAATGTTCTTAAAATCAATAACTAAATTACAAAACCCTTGCAGATCATCCAGTTTCACTTTTGTTTTTAAACTATTGCTACCTTTTCCTCTTATACCCCTATAATTAGAATGTATATAATTAAACCTATCAATAGCCATGAATTTTTTATAAACGCAGTTATTATCTAAATCCACCGGTCCTTCCCCGTTAAGTTTACTGTTTAAACCGTACGAAAATAGTGTTTTAAGCTTACAAATATATAAATTTTCAAAATCCAACCTTTTATTTAAATCATTAATCTCACCAATAATATATAATTTCACCAATAATATAATCTACCGCTTCAGGAAAGCATTTCCGACCCCACGTTGCTACATGATTTCGAGCCGTCATTACGCACACTTCCCCTCGTAGAAGTTCTGAAACGTTTAACTGGGACTCCTCGTATATATATATATATATATATATATATATATATATATATATATATATATATATATATATATATATATATATATATATATATATATATATATATATAACAGAAGAATAATTGAGACCTTTACTGTCAGACATAAACATAAAAAAATTTCCATCCTTTTAAAGTATTAGTAATTGTACTCTAATTTTCATGAGAGTGAATTTTCGTAGACCTGTTAAGCAATTGCATAACTGCCCTTTTTCACTAAAATAAATGTGAGTTTAAATCAGATGGGTTTAATAAAGCATTAGAAAAGCATTAATAGCTTCCCAAGGTACAATATATTACTATTCAGCATTAGTATTGAAAGATAGCGTTTATTGAGTTACAATGATAAATGTGAAAACTATATAGCTTTTGAATTTTTCATCGCCAACATAATATGTCAGGAAAATTATATTCCAGAAGTACTGATTCCATAAAAGAATGAAACGTGACAGCTTTAGTATCCGTCACTAACATAAACCATTTTGAACTCATAAAATATTTATCTTTTATAGGACATTGTGTTCTGACCCTGAAACATCGTGTGAAAATTTAACGACATATTTCTTCACTTAGTTTTCCTTTTCCATATTTCATGTGTCAGGCAGTGGCAGCTTCCTTAGAACAAAAAGGGGATAAACAAAAACATAAAACATTCGCTATCATTATTGGCGGGACGAAGTCGTTACGAACTCTGTATCTTTCTGCTACCCCCTTGGAGCTATGACATGATAAATGTTCCCCATGCATCATCTGTTCTCAAACATCTGCAATGGATGCATCAACTTGTGTGTAGGGGGGTAGGGATAATATTGATTAAAACGCACAAAGAAGTTGTTTGAAAACATTCATTACGGTAGATAACATGGTTGTCCAAAGTAAATAATCAGCAAAAGCAGAGGGACGAAAAAAAAATTATAAACGATCACTTTTTTGATTTTGGTTTTTAACACCCCGATAAAAAAGTTTGTAATAAATCGGAGAAAGATTTTCTGAAGGAATGTCTAATATATATTTCTGGTAGCTAGTTATCTGGTATGATAGAAATGTAGTATAACAGATTTGAATGAGAAATGTACAATTGTTTTAGTCGCCCAGTGGCTAATATTAAAACGCACAAAGAAGTTGTTTGAAAACATTGCGGTAGATAACATGGTTGTTCAAAGTAAATAATCAGCAAAAGCAGAAGGACGAAAAAAATTATAAACGATCATTTTCTTATTTTTGGTTTTTAACACCCCGATAAAAAAAAAAATCTAACATAGACATAGACATAGACAAGGTACATTAACGAGGCACCAGAGAGCAGGGCTCCATATCCTCGGTATGAATAATTTTTTGTGGCTATATTTCCGTTCTCAGGATTAAAAGAAAAGTGTTGACTTGAAAGTTAGAATAATAATTATAATAATGATAGTTAAAATAATAATAATAATAATAAATAAATAAATAAAAATAAATAATATTAGTACTAGCAAAAATAAATAAGGGAATAAATATAAATTGACAACAATTTAATGTGTCACGTATACGAAAAATAAAAAAAAATTAAATTAAAATAATAATAATAATTTACGGTAGCAGATGATTAAACAAAAATCAGTAAGGATAGTCTTGAGGTCGATCCATAAAAAAAAACACAGGTCAGGTTCTATTTATAGCTACACCCTTTCTAATGCAGGTCTGATTTTCTGACCCTTGTATTCCTATCCATTCATTGTTAGTCATGATTTAACCGTGGTAAACCAGCGATTATGCTGGATTACAATGCGACAAAAGCAGGAGTCGATGTAGTCGATCTAATATGCAGCTATTTCACGGTATCCCGCATATTACGAAGATGGGCAATCTCAATGTTTTTTAGGTTTTCGGACGTAATAGGAATCCATTCGCAAGTTGTCCTCAGATCCAATAAACCGGATAGTTTTGAAATAAGGTGGTTCTATCTGCATTCTTTAGCCTTTAATTATAAACATATCTCAATATTTTCAACATTTTATATCTTGTCATAAAACGCAGAATTATTATTTTCAATTTGACAAAAAAGTTTATTACAAAAGGAATAATCAAGGTTGAAAGAGACGTTGCACCTTGTGCCACGCGCGTCTGCCTGTGTTCCAAAAATTGGCGCGCCCACTGAAGGGTTAATTAAATTTTGTCGAAATTTTCAATATCCATTGCCAGTCGATCTGATAAGAGGCTCAAACGTAGGGAAGTTTTCTCCTTTGGTTGCTTCTATTAGAATAAGAAAGGCGATTTACTTTAAGAGTTCCGTGGACCGGGAAAGTGGACATTTGTTTACAGTAGGTCAGACATATGCAAACTGCAAGAGATATAGGCACAGACTGACAGATAAAATAATCACATGTATTTACAAACTCATACAGGATCCCAGAAAGGGGGAATATTAACTTTTAATAAGACATCCAATAGAAACCATTGATAAGAGAACAAATAAGAGAGAGGGGAAAGCTCTGAGATAAGATGATGTCTGCGATTACATTGCTAACAACTTCATAAACTTTTGACGAACTGTCGTTCTCTTAGGCGTATTCAATTAGGCTCTTACATTTCCTTGTTCTGCATAAAAATCAGTAACTTACAGGCTATGTAATGTACCGGCTATCATCACTCTAGGATAACTAAGCAATCGAAAAGGAATTTCATATACAAGGAAAAAATGTCTTGCTTGTGACCAGTTGTTCTAACATACAATCTCTGAGGAAAGCTGTTGTGTTAATCACTGGAATTATATTTCTTCAGAGCGCATAAAACTGACATTTATCCCCAAGATAATTCCTCTGGATTCCGTAAGTTTATTGTTGATCATCCTGATCATTTCTTGTACAGCACTATCACCTCACTCCCTCTGTTTCGTCACGATATTACTTGCAGTCGATTCAGATATATCCAGATACACTGTGGTTTGGTGAGAGCCCTGCGGTAATTTTTATAACTAGAGGTCAAATTAGACCAGAAAATATATATTTTAAGGTCAATTTGTAAAGGCTACTGACACTCATGCCATAAAAAAGATTTAAAAAAGCATCATCTTCAGCTTAACAGTTACCCACATGCGTGGCTGCATTGATTACCAGGACAAAGTTCCACAAGAAAATGTTACTCCAATGATATGCTCTAGCAGGGCCACTTTTAGAAATCAGATAATACGAGTACAAGTACAGTGTTTTGTCATAGGGACATGACAGTAGTGTCACGGCCAGGGGCAGGAGCATTGAAAAGTACAGGACAAAGTAAAATAATTGTTAAATGCAAGAAATAAACATCGCAAAAGACGGGCAACAAAAGAGAAGGGAAGAAAGCCAGCAATAGACCGAAACGAAATTTAGAGATCGTGTTTGTAGCAAGAAATAGAAGATAAAATTTGAAGAGAGTGCGTTGCAAGAAGAGAATAAGCAGAAGAAAATTTATGATGGCTATAAAACAGCCACCCTGCTTGAAGCCGAAGCATGGGAAGAAAGTTAAATTTGAGGGAGAATTTTATAAATCCCGCCCTCGATGCGCATTGGTAAAAAGGGGATTGAGAAGAGGCAGCCACGGACGAATGGCGATGGCATGATAATTATATGACCAATGGAAATTATAAGAGGCGGATACATTAATAAGAAAATTATATGAAATGAGAAATAGTGTGAAGGCAGAGATAACCTAAGAAGTCAGAGTGAGTCAGAAGTTTGTTGAGATATAGAAGTGTTGTCAAGGCTCATATAACTATGAGGAGGGTGAGTTAGGAGATAGAAGTTGCCGAGCGCCCAGTATCCCGTGCCGAGGGTCTGCAGGAGTGATGGAGTTAGAGAACCGATGATGACAGTGCCCAAGTGTCCCGTTTTTTAAGAGCTTTCGACTTCGTGCGTTTTCGATACTTCAATTTATTTCGTTTCAGTGATGTGTTTGTATAGAATCCATTATCAGAGAGTAAAAATGTTAAAAAATATTTAACTCAAAGTATAGTTCTAGTTAAGACAATGCAGAACATCGGATTACATTGTTTTTGCAGACAAATAAGGAATGTCATTGAATTAATTGCATTTGCAAGAATCATTATCGCAACTATGCTTTTTTCATACAGACAATCGCAACCGTTACTCCGAGATTTGAAAAAAATACTATACTTTTGAATTATTGTTGAATTGGTATACTTTTGGAAAAAACACAAATTCAACCATAAATGATTGTTAATGCTATACTGCGAATTCTTAGAAGCGGTAATTTACTAACATAATATATACTAGATAACCTTTTTAAATCTCGCACCCTTTAAAAATAGGCCATGAAGAATTTAAGCTGCTTTCAATATTGAATCGAAATAAAGTTTATTTAGAAGTGATTTAATATTTAATCACTTGCCCACTAATAATCTAAGAAAATGAATAATTTATTTCTCATTATTTGAGGAATTAACTTGTTAAAGCTCAACAAATACTGCTCCCTATATATTGATTTTTAACCTTGGAAAATACTGGAATGTAATACTGATGCTCGCCGCATCTTTCTGCTCATCCTGGTGCTGAAAAACGGAGCAAGGGATATCTTTTTGGAGAAATAAAATAACTTCACTTGAGATACAAGATACTTTTAAAGGGCTTTACTTTAGATAAAAGATACCTTTTGAATAGTTTTACTTTAGATAAAATTTACTCATATATTGCTTTTCTTTAGGCAAAAAATGCTTCTTTTAACCCGAAGTTTAAAGCTTGTTGGTTGATAGCGTACGATCATATTTTGCTACGGAAGGGTTAATTAGACCGGGACCTACTGCATTAAGCCGATTCCTAACGGCTGCAGACATTCATTTGAATAGTGTGACTCGAAACTATAGACTCTGGTACCTATAGCTACCGACCTAGATATTCGGTCGCGTTAATTTTAGGCTTTTTACTGGTTTTAAGCTTATTTATCAACTTTATCTGTTTCTTGGATGAAATTTTCTGACGTTTGTCAATATTTTCTGGCGATGTAAAAAGCATAGCTACCTGTTTGGTACATTTTCAAACTGTTTTTGTCATGGTTACATTAGGAACTGGTGCATTTAATATAATTATAAACATAAAAGTTATATAATTATTTTAAATACAATTAGATTTATTTAAAATCCTCACTCCGTATAATTTTTTAAATATTGGTTCAAGGTGGTAATCTCTCCTCGATTTTATGTGGCCATCTATCCTGAAATTGAAGGACAGATGGTTACCCAATTTAAATCGTCACTCCGCCATTGTACGTCTTTATTTTATGCTTAGAAGCAAAGATTGGATTATATAGTGCCTTAAAAGTCCGTAAATTAAATAAAAAATGTAACGTACGTATTGCAACACATTCAGATACCTAACTCAACAAAAATATTCAACCACTAAATTAAATAAGCTTAAAAATTTCTCTTACTTTTTATAAAAGAAAAACATAGTTGTAACTCGCAATGAATGAACTCGTTGAACATTTCCTACGAAAAAAGTTTAAACTGCTATTTATGATCAAGTTTTGGAAATATTTAGACTGGCCATCTCTCCTAGAGTTACCATATATATATATATATATATATATATATAATAAAATATCAATTTTTTTACTATTACCTTCGGACCATATGACGCCCCCCCAATTTTAAGTCGATTTTTTTTTATGTAAAAAGGTGCGTCTTATGGTTCGAAAATTACGGTACCTCACTTTTATAGAACAATCACATGATTTTAGTACATGATTCTACGGTGCAAATGCACTGATAATCGTGGCTACATCCCTAAAATTATTTCTTGTCTGTCAATGATTCGACCGAAAGAACTCGGTTTATTCTGTTTCATTTCGTTTCCCGCGTCTTGTTTTCTATTAAATACGACACTTTTACCGGCTGAAACACGCAAAATAAAAGAGACTTTGTAAATATTTATTCACATTTCTGTAACAAAAGCCGTTTAGAATATGATAAAACACCACTGAGAATAGAAGACCACAAATTGCAGTGATAAAATATTGATAGAAAATCATGTATCCTGAAGTAGCAGGAATTGAAGTAAAATGCATATTTTATTCAAACTGACTCTAAGTTTTTCCGATCACCTACTTACAACTACGAAATCATTGAGGTTGGGGCATTATTTAACTTTGAACGTATTTATTCACGCAATGAAATTTCGACAAATGTGTTGAAAATCTATTCAATTAAATTTACGAATCATTGTTGTAATTATAAATGAAATCATATAATGACATGATACGAGTCTGTTTCTTCTACTTCATTTATCCGTTAAAAGAGATATTCACTGAAAGTTTCTCAGATGTTGCCATTACTTCAAGTTGACACAACACCACTATTTGAATTTGAGTTGAGATATCTATTTGCTCAAGTAAAATTAACATTCATACTTTAAAAAGGAAGTGACTGAGAATCATACATATATTAGTATATATTCTACAATATTCAAAGAATTTAATCCCTGTTCCATGAAATAACAAGGTAGTTATAACGAGAAAGTATCGAATACTTAGGCGATACAACATTTTACATTTTAAGTAATATACCATTCCATGTAGATAAAGGACGCTGTAATGTTTATTTGACTTCTATGCGTTATTATAAGGAATTAATGAATTATATTTAAGATTTAACATACACACACACACACACACACACACACACACATATATATATATATATATATATATATATATATATATATATATATATACGAGGGTTGGGGCATAAGTCATGGCAACTATTTTTTTTCTTGTAGATATGTGAACGGATCACAAACGTATATGTGTCGTGTGGAAGTTCTGCAGGCATAGTGTGTATGCTCTGTGATAGCTGGTAGTAGCGCAGCGAGGGCTCTGAAATCAGTCAGTTGGTGAGTGTCGTGCGAGATGGAAGTAACCCGTGTTGAGCAGCGCGCTTACATCAAAATAGCCGTTCTCCGAGGGAGAAAAGCAATGGAATGTCACAGTGAATTAGTAGAAGCCCTTGGCAATAATTCCCTACCATATCGCACAGTAAGTAGCACGGCGGGTAGGAAAGTTTCAGCAAGGATGTGTGTCAACCAGTGATGAGCAACGTTCGGGACGACCGGTGAGTGTGCGCACCGACTTGGCACGTGCCGTCATCGAGCAGCTCATGGATGAAGACAGACGATGGACGTTACTGGAGTTAGAGAGGGCAAGTGGCATCGAGAAACGCACCGTCCACAGGATATTGCGTAATGAGCTACAGCTCTGCAAAATCGCTTCGCAGTGGGTACCGCATGCACTGACGGAACTTCAAAGGTGGGCGCTCTATGCAATATTCTCCGACCACTTTGCACGCTGGCAACAGGAGGGCGATCAATTCTTGTCACGAATAATCGCCATCGATGAATTTTGGGCCAGGGCATACGAGCCAGAACTGAAACGTCAGTCCTTGGAGTGGCGACATCCTGGATCACCAAGACAGCAAAAGGTCCGTCAGAATCCTCCCCCAGTCAAATTGATGGTGATCGTCTAGTATGACGTCAGGGGTGTCATTGTTTGCCACTTTGTTCGTCATGCCAGAACAGTGACCGGACAGTACTACAGGGACTTCCCGGTGCGACAGGTACAACGTGGCGTTCGGGATAAACGTCCATATCTTGTGGACAGTGCAATAATCCTGCACGACAATGCAAAACCACATAAAGCAGGGTGTGTACGGCAGCTATTCCGACTTTGGGGATGGGAAGAATTGGAGCACCCATCGTACTCTCCCGACCTTTCGCCCCGTGACTTTTATCTCATTCCCAAGATTAAGGAACCAATACGTGGTAGGCGGTTTGCAACACGAGAGGACATTGCTAATGCTGTGTGCCAACAGATGACCCGATTCACACATGGTGCGGCAAATGCTGAGGCTGATGGTATTCAGCGCCTCCCACATCGTTGGCAGCGTGTGGTGACACTAGCAGAGGACTACATTGAGGGTCTTTAGGCCCAGGTTTGTCATGTCAACTTTATGTGTACTGTGTTATTATTCTTTTGCACGGTGAAGGCCATACTGCCCTGTATACTACCGTAATAAATTAGTGTGTTACGATATTTCAGTGCTATTCATTGTCCACACATGTAGTTAAGACCTTGTCCTTTCGTCTGTATATGTCACATTTACCACCGGACTGGTATCTTCAAGAAAAAAAATAGTTGCCATGACTTTTCCCCCAACCCTCGTATATATATATATATATATATATATATATATATATATATATATATATATATATATATATATATATATATATATATATATATATATATATATATATATATATGTTTGTGTGTGTATGTGGGTATATGAGTGTGCATCAAATGAAAAGGAAAAGGAAAAGGAGCCACAGAATGAAATGACATTGTTTATTTCAAACGTAATCCCCAAAGCTACACGAACACTTGTCTCACTGTTTTACCAACCGGGGAATATACTGCTCATAGAAGTCCTTTGACTAAGATCGGAACGAGTTTCAAACATTGTCCATGACTTCGCTTTCCGAGTAAAAACGGCGACCCTTCAATGCCTTTTTCAGTGACCAATGATGTGGAAATCACATGACGATTGATCCGGGCTGTAAGGTGGCTGTTGCAACACTGGCCACTGAAACTTTACCAACGTGTTCAGTGTATGGAAGGCCGTATGTGGCGTCGCGTTGACACAATAGACCAGGCTTTTGGCCTTGATTTCTGCACGCAAAGGGTTCAGGGTACTGCAGTACTGAGCAGCGTTAATCGTTTGACCACAGAGAGGGAAGCTCAAATATTTCCATTGTTGCCATTGTCATTTGCTTTCTGGTTGGAAGCGATGACATCAAGATTCATCCTCTGCCACAATTATGTCCAGGAAATTGTTCTCAGCATGATATCTGAGAAGATTATGTAAAGACATACTCTTGCCGGACGATACAACTGTTGTTGCAACTGTTGTTACTTTGAGAACTATTGTTACAATTACTGTACCTTGGGCTGTGGCAAATTAGATCGGGAATATTATTGCTTTTCTGTCTTTAAATAAATTCTATGTCCTGTGTTATTATTTTATATTTTATTTTTCTTTACCGAGGAAAACCTAATATTTTATCACCATCACTTAGCTATCTTTTATATTTACACTTTCGACAACGATAAGACTGTGTGTGACTTGCGCCTCGTAATTTGTATATACCCCTAAAACAAACGCACGGACCCGACGCGAAATTGATCTAAATACAGTAACCACCGCTTATAGTGATCAGTGGTTATAAGAATCAACCGTTTATAAGAATCAATATCGCAAAAACAAAAACAAATGTAATATTTCCATGTTAAAATTTCCGCTTTAAAGAATCAATCCACCGGTTATAAGAATCAGTTTGCAATCTTCGCCTTCCTTTCATTTTTCCAAAAAATGCCACTTGAACTCTCAAAAGGTACGAAATTCTTTCTTAAGTTTTTGAAAAGAAAGATTGATAAAACTTTAGGGTGGAAAACAGTCGTAAAATACATTCCTTTAGACATAACGTAAGAGTTTCTCCTTATACGTTTTTGCTAAACACTGTCTTATTAGCTTTACTCAGGGGCATCTAACCCGCCCGGGTTCGATTTCGCTTTTCTCCAGACAGGCACTCCTTTTTTTCCCACCACTTACTTCCTGATTGCGGATTTCTGGACCCTGAAACACATAAATCTTCCGCGAAGTGTCCACCATCACTTACGGAAACGGGACAGTGGATTCATCACTTCAAACCGTGAAACGTAAACGGATCCATTTTGCTGAATCAGATGAACCAGATGCTGAATCAAACGTTTCACGGTTTGATTCAGATTCAAACAGTGAAACGTAAGCTATAAAGTGAATCTTCGTCTGAGACTGTAAAAAGCATACGTCGCTAGTTTTCACTTTAGTTTTCTAACAAAATTGCCAGTTAGTCTTAGAACTTTTTGATAGTCGAATTCAAATATGATAAAAAGAACGAAAACTCTTAGTTTTTCTGAATCACAGAACTTGTTAATTAGATATGATGCTCTTCCAAAGTGTAGTCAAAGAGAACTTGCCTCTTGTTGATTTTATAATCATGTGTTGTTACTTATAGGTCTAGAAATTGAGTTATAGTATTTGTTTAGAAATTGAGTATTTTTAAAATTATAAAAAATAATTTTAATAAATGATAAATAACGTAAATTAAAGAGTATTTAATGGTAAATTATGTATATATGTGCCTGTGTGATTATATATATGTACAAGTATATATTAGTGTATGTGTGCCGGTCCAAAGGGAAATTTCGGTTATAAGAATCAACCGCTTATAAGAATCAAAAACAGTAATAACAAACGTGATTCTTATAAGCGGAAATCACTGTATTATATTTCCCCATAAAGAATTTAAGATTCAGTGACTCAAGTCCCATAATTTGTCAAATAAGCTTGACAGGCTACAAAAAAGGTAACTATATATGAACGAGATATTTTTTTTTTAAACGAAATGAGTGGAAAGAAACGAACAAGACTTTCGTTACAAGACACTCCATAAGTGCTGTGAATCGAGTAAAATGAATCCGAAGTTCGATCGGGTCAAAGAATTTACACGTGCCTCGACGCCTAATCTGAGAAGACATAGGGTTCGGCAATCACGGACACTCCAAGAACAAGGAAAAGGTCGGAACGGTAAAATGACTCTCTATCGTTACGATTTTTAAAGCCACTCTTTAAGATGGATTGAGTAACACTTAACCGGTCTTCACTTTGACTTTGAGGTAAAAGAGTTTAGTTTTTGAGTGTACTTATAATTATTCCTATTATTTGAAGGTCATCGGTATGAGCAATAAAATGTGGTTTCGCATTTTTGGAGTGGGCTCTAGGCCAGATGTGAGCAACATATTTTTATTTTAAAATTACGACATATGTGGCAAACAAAATGTTCAATTCGTCACACATTCAAAATACTCAGGAAAAAATAATTCCTGGTTTATTTATTTAAAATTTTAATCATAATGTAATAGTGAGTAGAATAATACAAAATAGTAACAAATAGAAATAATTATGCATCTTAAAAAATTAAGAATCAAATTATAATGTGATATTTGATACTTTTTTTGTCGAACGACTTCCTTATATTTTTTGTAATATCCATATTAAGTGCAACTCTCAGCCCTGCATTCTAGTTTTTTTCCCTTTTTTTAACATAATAAGAGTTAACTTTCATTATTAGAAAGCAAAGAAATAAAAATCCGCCAAGGTCAAAATCGCCACGCGTGGCAATTGGCGAGCAGGTTGCTTACCTGTACTTAAGGCAATGCTGAAATATATGAGATACCGTGTTTAATGTTGTTGTTGTTGTTGTTATTGTTGCTGATCTATGTCACCCAGCAGAGCTAGATGAGATCCATAATACCGCACACATTCAATAAGTCAATGACCAACAATGGCTGCTCCAGAAGATCTTTCTTTTCAAGTCCCAAGCACACAAGCATATTATCCAGATTTGCCTGGATTTTGGAACATTTTGTATAAGTTGGAAACACTTTTTCTTTGTCGGAATAAGTCAATGTTACCATGTTTAATTATGAAGTAGAGCGTTATGTGACACCCAGACTATAAACTCAATTTTCAGTTTTAATCTGGAGTAACTAATATTTTTTATTGTGTTAAATTAGATTTCTGTAAGCAACTTTCGCCGTTTAAGAAAAGCAGAGGAACCGTCGCGGTTTGGTTTGGAGCGCTACGGCCATATTTTTGGCTACACGAGGGATAATTAGACCAAGACGTATAGCTTAAAGCCGATTCCAAACTGCTATAAACATCCATGCCAAGACTGGGATTCGAACCCACAAGATCTGGTACGGATTGCCAGAACCCTAGCCAATCCACCATAGACCGGCACGCGGGGGGGGCGTCACAGTTCTAAAAGACATTTAAAGGGAGGATGGGAGAAGAATGAAAGTTTCACACAAGTATATGGCCTATTTTTGCCTTATAAAGTATTTTTCCTAATGCACTTTGAATTTAGTAAATTGAGCTTTTATGCTTATGGCACCAATCTGTGACAAATTTGTTATGCATTTACCTATACATTTTTATTATAATTTTTCTATTTCAGATTTTTGGTTAGACTTTTATTTTATTGAATATCTCTTTACACTTATTATATGTAGCATAAAGTTTGAAACGACATATTTATTGGCCTTATTTCGTCTTCCTTTAACCAACGGCTGACGAGCCCTTTCAAAGAACACAGGTTATTTTTTAAAATTTATTAATGTTTTTTTTCTTTCCACGTTTACAGTTCTTGCAGTGTTTAAGCATTGGTTCAGCGGTGAGATTTAATCGTATAGCTTCAGGATTTCACTATTGTCCGCCACACATATCGTTTTACAACAGATCAATTACTTTTAAAGATATATATATATATATATATATATATATATATATATATATATATATATATATATATATATATATATATACACTGCTGGCCACCCAAATTGCAACACAAAGAAAGACAAGAGATATCACAACAAAATTTATTTTGTAGATAACATGTTGACCAAGTATCAAATGATTAAATTTATAGACTTCTGTGAAGTGCGGTTCCTGCCAAAATCAGTAGCCAGCGTAGCCGCCATTGTTGGAGATCATCGCTGCCATACGCCTCGGCATTGATAACAAAGAGACTTTGGATGAGTTCTTGGGGTACAGCAGACCAAGCAGCTTCCACACGTTGCCAAAGTTGATCTGCTGTGGCAGCTGGGGATGGAATCTGGGTCAATCGTAGAGCAACCATGGACCACATGTTTTCTATCGGCGGAAGATACGGAAAGCGAGGCGGCCAGGGAAGCAATTCAATCTGGCGATTGACGAAGAACCGTTGGACAATGCGTGCCACGTGTGGTCGCGCATTATCCTGTTGAAATATGGCTGTGGGCAAGCCCTGAAGGTAAGGAAGGACAACTGGCTCCAAACACCTCGGAGATGTAGCGCTGGCTGTTTAAAGTACCGGCAATGCGTACTAGAGGTGTGCGAGAGTGATATCCAATACCGCCCCATACCATAATACCCGGTTCAGGACCAGTGTGGCGGTGCATAACGCAGCTGTTCAGCATCCTCTCTTCACGGTGTCTCCAGACTCGAATGCGACCATCGTGGTGTTGCAGACAGAAGCGTGACTCGTCAGTAAAGACAATTTCATTCCATTCTGCCGTCCACATCCTTCTGTCATCGCATCATTGGCGGCGGAGACGTCTGTGTTTCTGCGTCAAGGGTAGACAAAGCAACGGACGTCTTTCGGACAGACCACTCTGCTGTAAACGGCGTCGAATGGTACGCGCAGACACTGGATGATGCGTTACAAACTGCATGTGCTGTGCTATGGTTCGTGGTGTGACTGAGTGATCCGTCAATGCCATGCGCACAATTTGCCTGTCATCACGTGAAGTGGTGCGCTGAGGTGCATGCGATCGAACACGCCGGTCCGTCGTACCCTCCTGCATCCAACGATCACATATCCGCATTACAGTTGTTTGGTTTCGTCCAACACGACTACCGATTTCCCTGAAAGATAATCCACAATCTCAGTAGGCCACTATCCTTCCTCTGTCGAACTCGGATACTTGATCAAAAGATGATCGCTGTTTTCGACGAGGCATAATTGATCGTTTTTTTTGAAAAAACCACAAGAAAAACACAATTGCCGAACTTGAAATCGTCGAAATCTCCAAGCCTTAAATAGCGCTTTGAAGTGGCGCCACAGGCGCGCGTGATGTGCGTCTGCGCTGAAATTCTAATCATATGCATATCTCACCTCCGCTAATGCATGTTGTAAATTTCATGTTATTTGCATGTTTCCTTCAGGGTGTTGCATTTACAGTGGCCAGCAGTGTATATATATATATATATATATATATATATATATATATATATATATATATATATATATATATATATATATAAACACATTTTTGTGAGTAAAATCTGTAAATTTTGTCCCTTTTATGTGATAAATTTGGTTGTTGTCGTAATATTCTCCAACAAAGGTGCTCACAATGAATCATTCTTAGAGTTCGCTTACAGCTTCTATTTATAATTTATACATGATAATGGGGCCAGCTGATAAAATACACAAAAATAGTGCTCTAAGGCTCGTCCAGAAGTGTTTGCGATATTAGTTCTTGAGGTCTAACATATGCCTCAAAGAATCGAGTTTCAGGACCATGAAGAAAATCCACCTGTGAAGTCACCTGGGCCACGCTCTCGGACGCTGGTTTTGCTATCGTCGTACGGAGAGATAATAGGTTTCACAATGGAAGAATAGGAGATAGAAATAGAAAAAGAAAAAGTTTATTAGGTTGATGGGAAATTGAGAAGAATATCCATGAGCTTAAACAAACCTGAATGAATTGAGAAGGATTCAGTCATTTCGCTACAAGGAAGAAGTTTGAAGATAGGATCACATGGAAAAATAGAACAGTGAATAATATTTTAACTTAGCGAAGATGTCCATCATTTTTCTATTAATATCTGTTGTTGGTGGTGGTGCTGCTTATGCCCCTTGACAGACAGTAACATGAAGTCCCGAAGGCTATGGGCGATGAAGGTGCGTCTCCTGTTTTGAATTAGCACCATAAGGGTCGGAGTCCGATTTGGCTAAATGACCGGTCCCGTAATTTTGAACCGAGTCAAGTGACGAGACCGGAACACTTGACCCCCGCACCTCTAGAGGTAAATTTGTAACTTGAAGGACATTGTAGCCAAGCCCTATTTTACGTGCCCCGGTCACCATTAGTGAACACGGCGATAGATTTGCAACGATGGGCATCGAACCAGGGACGCTCAGGTTTTATATTGTGCTCCAGGGTTCGATGCGCACACACCCAGTTATATACAACAGCATATATATATATATATATATATATATATATATATATATATATATATATACATATATATACATATATATACATATATATATATATATATATATATATATATATATATATATATATATATATATATTTTGCTGTCGGGTCCAGTTAATCGGACCAGCCGGTTATTAGGACCAAAATAATCGCGTCCCGATGTGATCCGATTAACCGGAATCGACTGTATATATATATATATATATATATATATATATATATATATATATATATATATATATATATATATATATATAATTATATATATTAATTAATTAATATTAATTATTATTATTGTGTATATATTCCCTTTGTAAGGTTTAATACTTCCGAAATAAATTCCTAGCGATAACAAGTTAGGACAGTCGTGATGAGACAATACAGTATACTTGCCCAAGTGAGAGAGGGAATATTAAATTCTAATTCCTATATACTAAACATTATCTTACTGATGTTTGTATTCTCATTATCGCGTTATTATTAAATTGCGTATGGGCAGCTTTATGTCGAATATCACACGGATTCTTTACCGCATTATTTTGTGCAGCAGGTGATTTCGCAACAAATGATTTCATGCGGCAAAAGTTGGAAGCCCGCGTTTGCTACGTGAATGTTTCGGAAAGATATGGAGGCATTCAATTTAACACCGTGTTATAGCTTATTAAGTGCTCTTAACAACAGTACGGGGTTCCACCAAAGAACATTTCGCGGAGGCTTTAATATGCAACGCATATTACAATGTTTAACCGTTTATAAAATATGTTGGTAAATAGATGGGTTTCGTGGTTTGTTGATCAGGGTTGCTGTAAAACTTCCTCTATTACAATCAATCATGGAATGAATATATATATATATATATATATATATATATATATAGTTCTCTAAAAAGGGCGATTACCCTTAGAGATTTACAAAGATATTCGTCTTTTTTATTGATTATTGTATTATTTAAAAAAATTAACTTTTTAAACTCTCTCCTTTATTTTCCATGTTTTCATTAACTCATTTTCTTGTTCGTTTGTGTGTGTGTTTATATGTTTGTCTAGTACAAATCTTGTAATCGAATTTTAACTAACTTCCCGACGAGCTAGACATTTGAAACTTTTAGAATAGCTCAGAACACGATGATAATGCATTTTTTTTTATACTTTTAGCCATCTTTATGCAGAATTGAATTAAATTTCAGTTATCTTCAGTTAATTGTTTTGTAGACTGTTGCAGCCATCTATCGGCCGAAACGGGAATGAAAAGTTAAACGCAAATTAACTTCCAGTTAACTTTATTTTCTTTCAAGTTGGTGGGATAATTCATTAAAAAGTTTTTAAAAAGTTTTTTTAATACATAGAATTGTCAAGTTTATATTATTCAGCAGAAAATTTAAGAACATGGTATATAAAAAGTTCTTTTTATCTTGTAATTATTCTTCTTCCTTTTTCACTTCACTTTATTAATTTTTCAAGTGTATTATTATTTTTAAACTAATTTGGCCGCAATTTAAAACTGTTCAATTTGCTGAGGATTCTTTGATCACAATTGTCACTTAATTACTGGAGGGAAAGTCTTTGACCATAGGAAATGGGTTGCAACTGCAATTCCTTGGCCACGCCCTCAATTGCAGACTTCAGATCATCATACAAATGGGATAACTACGTTCTATAGGCCACGCCTTCCAACGTAGGCTTGCATAGTAATGACCAAAGAAAGGTGAAAAGAGATAAGTGGAATTTGGATCCGGGGAGTGGCTTGAGAATAGGAAGTTTAATGTGATAGCTAAAGCGATGCTCATGAGAGCAATGCATAAAATAGATAGAAAATACTTAAAAATGAAGAGTTCACTGCTTACCGAAGTAAGTAGTAAGATTACAAAAAGTAATGAAAAAAGAAGTTTAAAAATAATTAAGAACAGAGAACGGCTCTGGGCCGTTTTCTGTTGGCAGGATCGGCAAAGTCATAGTTGGCGAGATTTAAAAGGAGTTCATTATCAATAGAATTATGGAAGTTAGTAGTTAAATTTTTGAGGAAATTTGGAATAGTAAAGAGGCCAAGCCCCTCGTGGATTTCAGCATTCCTGAAATACCACGGTGCGTTAACAATTTGTCGAATAGTAATATTTTGTGCTACGGTTAGCTTTTTAATATGAGAATCTCCTGCGTATGTCCATGCCGGAGCTGCATAAGTAATTAGAGGTCTAATAAATGATTTGTAGATGAGCATTTTATTATTTATAGTTAATTTACTGTTCCGAGCAATTAAGGGGAATAGTGAACGTTTAGCAACTCGAAACTTGTCCCTAATTTGTGCTATGTGATGTCTCCAGGTGAGATTTTTGTCAAGGGTGACTCCTAAATACTTAGGGTCAGACCAGGGGATAATCGTGTTACCAATAATAAGTTTGTATTTGTCAATGGTGCGTTTAGTTTTTTGTGTAAACATAATAGCTATGCATTTATCTGTGTTAATTTTGATTTTCCATTTGTCGAGCCACTGTTGGATAATTTTCATATGGTCGTTAAGGTATTTGACGGCGTACTTGGGGCTATGATCACTTGCATAAATTGCGGTGTCATCGGCGAATATGGCAATATTAGTTTTGTTATATTGATAAATATCGTTAACTTAAATGTTAAATAAAATTGGAGCAATAATAGAACCTTGGGAAAGACCGCTATAGAAATTTAATTTGGAAGATAATTTATCTTTAATTTTAATTTGGAAAGTGCTATCTTTTAAGTAGGAGGTGAGGAGTTTAATAAGATGGGGGGGGGGAATTGTAATTGATAAGTTTATGTATGAGGCCATCAATCCAGATTTTGTCGAACGCTTTAGCAACGTCAAGGAAAAGGGCGGCAGTGCATTTTTTATTTAATTTAGAGTCAGCAAGATGCTCAACAATACGGTAAATTTGGTGAGGGGCTGAAAGGGATTGGCGAAAACCAAATTGATAGGGGATGATAATATTTGCAGAGAGGAGATGATTATTGATTTCATAAGCAATGAATTTTTCAGTAAGTTTACTGATGGTATTTAAGAGACTAATTGGCCGATAGCTATCAGGAGAGTTCTTATTTTTTCCAGGTTTACCTATGGGCACAATAATGGAATTTTTCCAACTTTGAGGAAAATGATTCAATTTAAAGATAGCATTAATAAGGGCAGTGATTTTGAAAATGAACTTAAGGGGGATGTTTTTAAGCATAGTATTAGTAATTTGGTCTTCGCCAGGCGACTTACGATTAGGGAGTTTTTTAATAATTTCCTTAACTCTGGAGGGGGGGAATATAAATTTCAGCAATGGGGTGATTAATAGAATTAAATAGGTTTAAATTCGTTTGGACAGTATTGTCTATGCTAGTATTGGGGCTGGGATTAAGGATGAAGTTGTTAGCAAGGGTTTGAGCGATAAGATTAGATTTATCTTCGTCAGAATAAATGAAGTTATTGTTACTAGGATCAATGAGGGGGGGGGATGACTTTAGGTTTATTTTTAAGGCATTTAGCGGCTCTCCAAATGGAATTGTCAGTTGTGTCAAGTGAAGTTATGTAAGTTTCCCAACTTTTATTGGCTTTATCATGAATATAGTACCTTAAATTTTGTTGAGCGTTGTTCATTACAGTTTTATTATGTGTGGTTTTGTTCCTTTGCCAATTTTTTGCAGACTTACGGAGCTCTAACAACCTTAAATTCCTTGATCTTTGATTCTTTACCGGAAGTTGGAACCCAGTTTTCATATACTAAAGATTTATGGAAAAAAATCGTCACTCTCGCAGATTTTTGGTTTACTTGGGTAGGAAGGAAGAAAATACCGAAATATAAGCCAAAGTGTAACTATATATGCATCAAATAGCAGGAAAAATATGTTTGAATATACTAATTTATAAACATTAAATTTGTTTTAATGGGGTTTAATTATATTCAATAGTGTCGTTAGATGGAGTTTATGGTTATATATTGGTTATAAAGAGGTTTCTTAACTACAGTTGTTAAGTTTAATACCATTTCATGTAATTTAATTTAATGTATGCTATAATTATGAAACCTTTGTGGGATAAATTAATAACAAAGATTTTCGTAGCGCTAGTGGATAGTGCAACGGTATGACAAAAGTATATAACCAGAAAATCTGTTGATATTATGCCGGGCAAGAAGCGGTGAGGAGTTAAATTCTACGGTAAGAACATGATAACAAAACTTCAGTCTATAATAAATATGAGTTGTTCTGTTATTTTACGCTATTTTGAGCCTCGGATAAACACGTTTTTGCTGAGGCTTTCTCATCAAAATTAATTTTTTCGGTCTCACTTCCTTCCGTGCAAGACTGAAATGAGAACACGGTAGCTAAGACATTTTCATTATTTTAAAGTTCAAATTAATAACAAAAATAGATTTAAAAAAAAATTTGATTTTAACTCTACTGCTTTGCACTGTAAAATATTGGTTAGACATTATAGACCATAGTTTATTCTTTGCGTGACGTATTTCCGTTACGTATTTTCGTCCCATAAAGATTTCGATAGGAAAACAAACTTTCGCAAAAACGTATTCTATGTTTACATAAACTCACAAAAGCATAAAACGAGTACTTCTTTCTTCTACAATGCACTTTCATAAGTGAAACATTCTATCTAACAAAAAAAAATAAACTTACAACACAACTTACAATATCTATTTCTATTAAATTCCAAACAAAAAGAAGTATCGTTTACCAAGAAAGAAAGGTGGGCGTATGACGCGGATCTAACATCAAAAATTAAACTTCTTTCTAGGTTTAAAAATAGCAAGGTTTTCTAGAGCAGCTTCTCTCGCGACGCGTGGGAAGAATTGAGAGACACGATACTTACCGCAGGTAGAGCAGACTGTTTTGAAACATTGTCATCGATTATTTTACCCCTTTTCATGCACTCTATTGATTAATACCGTAGATTTTATTACCGGGAAAATGTAAGAAGTTCTTCTAGAGGCTTTTTTTAGACAACAAATGTCTTATTACTCACATATGAATAGGGAGAATTTAAAACTATAAGTGCGTTCCTAATCGAAAAAAAACATATCGTGGCTCATAAAACGTGAAAATATTCTTTTGTACATATTATTTGTTTTCCTTGACAGATTTTATATTTCGCTGAAATTTTAGGTGAATTTAGAAGGATTGAAGCTATAGACTGTAAAAGCAATTTGTAATTTTTGTACAGTCTTCCTATCTAGAAAATCATAACCATTAGTTCCGAAACATGTATCTTTGTATATGTTTATAGATACATTAATATACTTAAAAAATAGTATGAATTTAAAAACGCATTCATTCGCAAGGATACACACACACACACACACACACACACACACACACACACACAAACACACACACATATATTTATATATATATATAAATATATACACTGAAGTGCCACTGAATTAGGGATAGCAAAGCCTATGCAAATTGGGTAGCGCTACGCATCATGTATGCGCAAGTGAGGGTGCTGTGGTAACTGCATATATAGCGCGTACTGTGGTTGTTCTGAATTAGTTGTTGGAATTGCCAGTATGGGTAAACTGCCTGATTTAGACCCCTTCGATCGCGGACACATTGTAGGTGCGCGACGCATGGGCCATTCAATTTCCGAAATCGTCAGACAGCTTTGATTTTCAAGGTCGACAGTGTCAAGAGTATACCAAGAATACATGGATGGTGGAAAAAAAAAACTAGCGATCGGGCAAACTGCAAAGGACAATTAGCCTTGACAGTGCGTGGTGAGAGACGGCTCAAGCGTATTGTACGTAGCCAGCGAAGCCAAACATTAGCTGCACGTCTTGCCTGGGCAAGAGAGCACAGAGACTGGAGTGTAGAGGACTGGAAACGAGTAGCATGGAGTGATGAGTCTCGATTCCGACTACTTAACGCCGACGGGAGGCTGAGAATATGGCGTCAGGCTCATGAAGCCATGGATCCTGCATGCCTGGCTGGAACTGTACAAGGGCATGGTGGCTCAATCATGGTCTGGGGTGTTTTTTTGTGGCACAGATTGGGATATTTGGTGCGTGTACCAACCTCCCTCAATGCAATTCGGTACGTAGAGTTGCTGGGTGATCACCTCCATCCGTTTATGCTGTTCTGTTATCCGCACGGTAATGGAGTTTTCCAGCAAGACAACTGTACCTCTCACAAGTCCCGGTTGGCTACTGGCTGGTTGGATGAACATTCCTCTGACTTCTATGTCATGAATTGGCCACCTAGAAGCCCAGACTTAAATCCTATTGAGCATCTTTGGGATGTTTTGGAACAAGGCGTGAAAGGCCATCACACAGCACCAAAGGACCTTAGTGAATTATGGACAGCTTTAGCCAATATTTGGCAAGCCATTCCCGTGGAACGTTTCCAGAAACTTGTTGAATCTATGCCTCGTCGTGTGGCAGTCGTTATCAAGGCCAGAGGAGGCCCAACTCGTTACTAGGTAGGTATCCCTAATTCAGTGGCACTTCAGTCTATATGTAAGTATGAAATCTTATATGCTGCACGAGGGAAAGTGTGAAAGTGATTACCCTACTTTGTTATAAAGGCTGCCTAAATTTTGTAATAAGTTCTGTATAAAGTTCAATTCACACTAAAAACACATTTCAAACTGACGACTTTTCAGATAAATTATGCTGGAATTCTAAATCCTGTTATTCTTTAACCTCCCAAAAACGAAAGCGGATGTGTGGCATCATAAGTTCATAATTCCTCCATTCACATTCCAGTGAAAGAATTCCCAATAATAAGGTCTAGGTTCTAAAGAATTAAATTTCTTGTCCTCAGTGAAAGAAATATATTCACAATATTATTAATGTTCAACTTGGAGCACAGGATTTCTCGTAAATTTCAAATCCCCTTCGAAAGGCTAGCTAAAACATAATTAAAGTTCAGACTTCTTAAGGTAAACTTTTAGCTTTGGCCAGCAGTCTTATCCACCAATCCCCTGCGGCCCGGTAATGGCTTTCGCAGACCTTTCACTCTCTTCTCGCATGGCAAGCTAACACTTTCAAAAGTAGCATCAGAGAGTACAAGGATTATGTAAATATTTCCTAAGTCCGTGTTTATGATTTATAGATAAATAAATTGCATTTAAAAGAACTCGTTTGACTATTTCAAGTACTCAGTTATATATATTAGCAGGTGCTACTGGTTAAATTCATCATATTTCCTTCTATCAAGAGTCGCCAAGACAGCGCTATATTCCTTTTTTCATTGGAATATTTCGGCATACTTTAAAAAGGCAGGAACGAAAATCTGTGTAAGTGATATAGCAATAGCGAATTAGTGCTAAAAATAATATACATCTTACCATGGAAAAAAACCACATAAAATAGATAAAAATGATAAATTTTATTGTGTTTAAATCTTTTTGGTATTTGCGTAGACATTCTTCCCGTCGCTTCACTTAAGCTTTTTTTAGAGACATTTATCCAAGAACACAATCTCAGATCCTAAGCAAAACTTAGACTACTATATTTATCGAAACATATATATATATATATATATATATATATATATATATATATATATATATATATATATATATATATATATATATATATATATATATATATATGAAATAAATTTCAAACCCTTTTTACTATTTAACACGCCCTTTCCAAATTCTTCATCCTAACGCTACAGAATACCGTCCCTTAACCTTGGATTGCGACCTATATTCAACCAATATCAATCAATTAGCTTTTCCCCTAAAGCCACGCGCGGAGCATTACATAACAGTTATATAAGATCGAACCGGGTCGAACGCTCGAGAAACATCACCCCAATTGACGCGACTTAATCACGTGTTCATTTCTGACAAATTGGAAGTTTGATAGACCCGTACGCGGGCGAGAATTGCGCGCTTTATGTAGTTTTTGGGTGTCTGCTCTCATCAGGAAACATGTAGAGCTCTCCGTGCGTATTTTCAGCGGTCCTGCCGCTGGTCAGGCCCCGTATCCGGCTAGCCCCTCTGTCTTTCTGTTTTATCCAGTGCTATCCTGTTTAAATATGTGACATGCTGAAATAACCACAGACTGTACCATGTGAGTCGTGGTAAATAAACTGCTTTATAACCAGCTAACTGCAGGATCACGTTTTCTTGCCATTTCATTCCTTTATGATGGTGAACTTTAAATTTATTCGCCGGCCACTTGTTACGACTACCATGCGACATTTTGTGATAGTGTATATATATATATATGTACACTGTCACAAAAAAAATATATGCACTCAGAAGGAAACGAGCTATTATCACGAAACTTAACATGTATGTAGAGTATGAGGAGATAAGCAAATGATTACAAATTCAGAAGAACAGACCGTTTTATTAAAAAGATATGGCATGAAAAAGGCTACAAATCAGTAAGTAGTAAATCCACCTCTGGCAGCTATACAAGCCGACAAATGGCGTGGCATCGAATCAATGAGGTCATCTATGATCCCCTGCGGAAGATCATGCCATAATCTTTGCAATTGGGCAGTTAATTCACCAGTATTCCGGGACGGCTGCAGTCGCCTTCAAATCACGTTCCAGACGTACTCCATTGGCGAGAGGTCTGATGACCTGGTAGGCATTGGGAGTACGTCATATCCTTGAAGACATTGTTGGGAGAAGTCATAGGCATATGCAGTACAAATGGCGTTAAAATCTCGTCCACGCAACTGCGTGCCGTCAAAGTGCGTTGAAGGACGACTAGAGGTGATCGTGTGTCCCAACAAATCGCACCCTTCACTGTCATACCTTGTGTAATCGCTGTATACCTCTCGACAACAAATGTCGGATCGGACCTTAGGTCTGGCCGCCTCCACACGCGTATGCGCTGGTCATCAGCATTGAGACTGAATCGGGATTCATCACTGAAGATCACGCGCCTCCAGTCGGTCACACTCCAGCTTGCCCGAGATCGGCAAAAATCCAATCGACACTGCCAATGATGTGGGGTCTGTGGTAGGCGTCTTAATGGACTTCGGCTCCTTATACCTGCGTCGGGCAGTTGTCTCCGAATGGTTTTCCTTGATAACACCGGATGTCTGGAAGGTGGTAAATGGTGTCGAACTGATTCTAGCGACGTTGTTGGTGCGGACGTGGCCGCTCTTATGATTCCTCGATCCTCGCGTGGATTTGTGTTCTTAGGACGCCCTGACACTCCGCGACGGTAGACTATCTCTTCCGTGATCCATTAATGCCAATGCCGAGCAACTACCATATCGCTCCGACCGCGGTGGCGGCCGATATGCCTATTCGACCAACCCGCTTATGTGAGGACTACTATACGCCTCCTCTCAAAGTCCGACAATTGTTCGTACTGTCGCCGGTTACGTCTCACAGACATCTCTAGTCACAATACCGTCCATCCAAGTCGACGGATTTGCTTGAATAGCCCTATGGCACGAGCAATCATGCTGTTCATCTCTCCCAGCTGCGCATTTCATATGCGCATAGCGCGCTTACCCTTGTCTCAGTGGCGTCTAAATTAAATCATTTGCATATCTCTTAATAGACCACATTCCTGCCAAGTTTCATGACAGTAGATCGATTTCTTCTTGGTGCATATATTTTTTGTGACAGAGTTCATATATATATATATATATATATATATATATATATATATATATATATATATCATGTCATGTGGCCATTCTGAGTAAAGACCACATGATTGCTGTAACCAATCAAAAAAATTCTAATTCTGATGGTCAATAGACAAATTCTAATATTATATATGTCTGAACGGGAGACTTTTCCGCTCTTACAACATAAGCAGCTGCTGTGTAAAGTGTCGTCCCATGTAATTACGTGTTTTCCATTTCCGCTCACCGGCAAAGTCCGGCAAAGTGCTTTTAAATTTAATATTCAATTTGTATCATCGTGTTTGTGGGTCTTCTGCTAAAGTTCGTTACCGTGCTATTGGTGAGCGAATAAAATATACAGACAACGCCGTCTGTGTTTTCTTTATATACTTTTGCTCCACGACTGCATTTCCTTTGTCAATGTGAATTAATATGCGCCAATTCTTGAAAGATTCATCCGTCCCTCTTCCTACATCTTATGTATTATCTAGATATATAAAACAGTTCCGTAACTGACTCATTCACTCACTGATATACAACGCACAGACCAAACCGCTGGACCTAAAGGGCTGCAATTTTGCATGGCGATTCTTCTGATAGTGTATTAGTGCACCAAGAAAGATTTTTCAAAAATTCTTCTTAGATTTTTTAAAATTAAACTTTTAAGCTGTTTTTTTTACTTTTTTTACGTTGGCATTTAAAATAACACTTTGAAGGTTATAAAATTTATATCACGGGAAAGATCCTAAAAATTCCTTTAAAATGAATTTTTTTTCGAATCTTTACCTCCATTTTCTGATTTTTGGTGAATTTTTAAAGATTAATTTTTAGAATTTAATTTATTAAATGCTGATCACGTGATTTCTTTTTCTGGTACTTTAACTAAATTTATCCGCACGTGCATAACAACTAAATAAACAAAAAATATTTTTTTCCTTGCAAATGCGGCAGACGATTGGACATTATCCAAAAAAAATATTAAAATACAGTAAAAGAAATGTTCTACAAACTGTACTATATTAACTGTACTATATTCTTTAGTCTTCTTTATATTAGATTTAATTTGAATATTTTCCTCTACATTATTTTATCTATAAAATTATCCTTTACGATTTTCTTATAAATATATATATATATAGAGGAGAAGGTAGGATTATGGACCCTTCATTAATTATGGACCCCCTTAATATCTGCCTTACGCACAGGTGCAGGTGCTAATTATAGGTTTGATCTAGAGTCCCTAGTTGGCTGCAATGGATAGTCAAGGTCATTGACCCCAGTTCACTCGCGAATGACGTCCTGTGGCCAATTCTTTGTTTTTCGAGTTTTCAAACTTTTTCTGGGGAAAGTAAAAGTGAATATTTTACATATCTGCTACTATGTTTTGTAAAAACTGATTCCTGTGCCTTTTTCTACACGATATGATGTTCCTTTTGATCTAGTTTGACATTAAATTCGATGTAACTCATAATGTGAAAAACGAGATTGTTTCCAAGATGGCGTTGTTTGAAATATGGAACCCATGGGTGCTGGTATTATGGACCCGGGACCATATTACCAACATCCGATTTCGATGGTGTAATAATAATGTTTCCATGAGAAAATTCGATTCCACAGAGGATTTTATTGTGATGCATTTTATTTTCATGTTTTGTAATCCTTTTCGGTTATTCTGGATGCTAAGAATGCAAGTTGAGAAGAAATCTCCCGCTAGCAAGGACGCTGTAGTGCGCAGAAGAAGTTGGGATAGGGTGAAGATGGTTAAGGCTATCCAGAAGCTAAGATGCGGAGAAATGGGACTAAAGGAGGCTGCTTGAGTGTTTGGTGTATCAAGAATAACTTTGAGATTACTGGCTTCACAAGTGGATAAGCCAGCAGCAGATTTGGTTATACAAAAACTAGGGTTTAGTTTTGGTTTGGAGCACTACTGTCAACTTTTGTTATATAAGGGCTTATTAGACTGGGACTTACAGTTAAAAGCCGATTCCGAACGGCTACAAACATCCATGCCATCAGTGGGACTTGCACCCACAGGATCTGAACCAAATGCCAGTGCTAGCCATTCGGCCATCTTCTGGCACAAAACTAGGAGGAAGCCTGTTTTACCAGATTACACTGAAAAATTGTTAGTGGCCTATTTTCTAGAGATGGTATGCTGCGTGAGTGCTGGGGGAACATATTTTCCATCAATGATGATAGTTACTCGTAAAAACTTAACCGATCAGCTTACGAATGGAGCCCCATCCGGAGCAATAGGAAGTGCTCATTCCTCTGGGTGGATACAAGCCCATATGTTTACAGAGATGGCCCAGACCAGCATGAAGTATCGTGCATGTTCTGTGAAGGTGCATTCAAAGATGACACATGAGGAGAACTTTGGATTCGTTGTGTGATGACCCTACACTGGACTCATTCTGTGTGCACCGGAGCCGAAGGTGAGTTTTATATTTGTGACTTTTGTGGCCAAAATTAAAGTGTTTTTTATATAGATGATATTTAATGATCCATCTGTTTAATAATACATTATCTTTCTTTCACTTTTTCATTTAAAAACTTTTCTATTTTTTGTTTCCAGCTGTTTAATAAATTGATAAATGATTTTTTGGTAAAAAAGGTGGGGATCCATATTACCCTCCACTTTGGGTCACCTGCAACTTTTGACTTTTTTCACTTATGTGATGGTATACATCTTAAAATTTGATTTAACGGGAAATACACTTAAGGATGTTTAGATGATGAGTTATGGAAGAGGTTAGAGCCTCAAAATATGAAAATCAGTCTTTGGTATGACCACAGTAAGCCAAAAACAAAAGGGGGGTCCATACTCCCACCTTCTCCTCTATATATTTTACACCAATTGTATACATTGATCGTCGTATTTATCATTTAATATATATATATATATATATATATATATATATATATATATATATATTTGGCATGAATTGCACACACTGACCGTTGTGTTTAATTTGAATGTACTCCGTAGCGAAGTACGGGTTTACAGCTAGTTACTTATTTATAGGCAGTGTTTGAATCTTTTTCGGCAAAATTTTGGTCAATCTCTCTCTTAGAAACCAAGTGAAGATTCAGAGCATCAAATTATAACATCATATTATAACATCAAAATATTATAACATCAAAATTAAATTCTAAAAACACCTCTGTAGGAAAGAGCTATGTTTAGTATTTCTCTTAATACTAATATCTCATTAAGAGAAAAATTCTCCCTCACTAGGGGCATAAAAATCTTAAATATTTAGCCTTAATATATATATATATATTTATAACAAGTAAAAATCAAAGCAAATACCCATTCTATCATAAGATTTCGCATCTTAGCCCTTGTAAATAAGCATATACTTTAGCTAAATGCTCCCACGCAAAGGATTCCAGTTTAATCCCGTTTATTCGGAGAGAGAGCGGCAACTAGTACGAAATAGGAAAAACACCTCTACACGTACACACTAATCCAGTCATCTCCCGTTCGTTTCTATAACTCATCCAGCAATGCACAATGCGCGTTTCCTGCCTTTTATCGCCGGGAATTCATCAGCAGTTATTAATCGCAAGTATACGCAATTCCTCTGAGTGGAATCACTGTAGATTCGGTCGCGGATTTCCCTTATTACCGTTGACAAGAGACCCTGGATGATATATATATATATATATATATATATATATATATATATATATATATATATAACATGCTTTTTGTTTAACACATTTAAAAACTAAATTACCTTAAAATAATGACGGGAAGAATTATTGAATTATAGTGGGTTTACATGAAAATTTATGAAAAAATTATAATTTATTCATTTAATACTCTATAAAATTACAAGAAGGCCTAAGCTTATATGAAAATCTTGAATCATTTTTCCTGAATGCAGACTCTTCCGCTGAAAGAAGCCGAAAATTTAAAGGGAGCTGCAAAATTGTCTATCTCCGTACCGTGAATCTGCAATGACCTTGTATAAACCAGCAAACAAACCAAAATTGCAGATTTTTTTAAAAGAGGATAGAAGGTGCAAAAAATCTAAATGAAGATAAAAATTCTGAAAGTTAAGATGATATCGTTCAATCGAAAAACGTTCTCGTATGAGTGTATTGAGCAGTGATGAGGAAGAAATTTATTAAATGGAGGTCGTTTTAAATGAAATTAATATTTCTTTCTTTCTTTTCGTTTTGTGTTATACCTTACATTTATATTTTTAATAAAAATTATGTTGCTTATATGGAATTAAAAAAATTTTTGTTTTAATAATTTTTCAGAACGTAATCCCTTTTTTCAGAACCTTTCGCCTTTTTTTAACTGTCTCTGGGTCTAATATAACACGGTTTCACACAACACAGCATTTTCTAGGAACGTATATAAATGATGATTGTGAAATTTTTTTTTAAAGTACACTACACGTTAGAAATATGTAATTCCAGTTGCATAATTCAGAGGTTGATGTGATTCATACATTAACCACTATCAACTACTTAGTAGATATCGTGAGTATAAACTATCCATAGGCTAATATTTACCTATTTTTGACTTCAATTTCAATATCTACTAAGGTGTCTATAGTGGTCAATGTATGAATCATATCGACCTCTGAACTATGCAACTGTAATTTCATATTTCGAACTTGTAGTGTATTTTATAAAAAATATTTTCACAATCATCATTTATTAATAGAAGCACTATCTCTTTTTAATCTATGAATAAAAAGTTGCTTTTTTGAACTATATATAATGGCATATATAAATAATTTATGTATCTTTTTCTGTAACATTTCTTTAAATATGCCTCTTAGAAATTAATTACATTTACAGAGAATGTTATAACATAAAGAACCACAAAAATGATTATGTATAAAATATATCCATTTAATAATTCTCACAATTCTACTATTTTATTAAGAGAAAAGTCCTCCGTAAATATGTTCATAATATATAGAATGTAATTACCTTATATATATATATATATATATATATATATATATATATATATGTAGTTTTTATATTGAAGTATATATCTATGCTATATATAAATCGTCTATGTATCTTTTTTAAGTAATATTTCTTTAAGTATGCCTCTTAGAAACTAATTGCAGTTACAGAGAATTTTATAACATGAAGAACCATGAAAATGACTGTGAATAAAACGAATCCAATTAATAATTGAACCAATTTATTCAACTATTTAATTAAGAGAAACTATTCAACTATTTTATTCAATAAATTTATTAAGAGAAATATTCATCATTTATTAATAGAGGAGTATAATTAATATATCTCTTAATTATATCTCTTCTCATTAATAATATCTCTCATTAATAATATCTCTTCTTATTCTATGAATAAAAAGTTTTTCTATTGAAGTATATATACATGATGTATATATACTTCAATAATCCTCCGTATAATATTTTCTTAAACTATTTTCTTAAACTATCGAATGTAATTTCCTTATATATATATATATGCATCAACTCATGTATCCCTTCTATCATAGGAATTCCCGGCTTACTGCACATAAATGAACATGCACTTTTCCTATACGTAACCGTTCAAATGATTCCAGTTTAACCCCGTTTATTCTGAGAGAGGGAGCAGCAACTAGTCCGAAATGTGAAAAAAAGAAAACCTCTTCACTAGCACAATAATCCAGCCCGCTCCCATTCGCTTCTGTAACTCATCCAGCAATGCACAATGCGCGTGCTTCCTGCCTTTTATCGCCGGGAATTCATCAGCAGTTATTAATCGCCAACTTACGCAATTCCCCTGAGCGGAATCACTGCAGAATGGGTGACGGATTTCCCTGATTACCGTCGACAAGGGGACATAGCCGGGGACGAAAACCCATGTCACAGACCCGTAACCAATAATCGATAGTTTACGACCTAAAATATCCAGTTTCACAGAGGAATTTGGCAGTGTTCCAATTAACAATGGCAGTTTTTTTTTTGTTCCCCGGGGTAAATTTTGAAAGTAAACTTTCTATTAAATATATATTTTTTCCAGCTTTGAATGATTGAATCAGTTTCAGTTCAGAAGTAAAAAAAATGAAACAAGATTCACAAGAATAATATTTTAAATAAATCCCATTATTTAAATTAAATGAAAAATTTCTATTCCTTTCTTATTTTACGAAATATTTTTTATAATTATCAAATATCTTTATTAAATAACAATTTTTTAAAAAAAGTTTTAGCTTTAGAAATTCTCCCTTTTTTTAAATTTTTGACTGTACCTTATTCTCAACATATTACGTCTGTTAATTTTTATTTTTAAAAATTATGGAGTGCTGGTTATTAATTTTCTCAAGTGCATTTCTTTTAAGTATACATTTTTGTACAATACAGTTACTCTAAACTCTCTATAATCAATGAGGGCCATATCCATTTTCTACAAAAAAATGAAACAAGATTCACAAGAATAATATTTTAAATAAATCCCATTATTTAAATTAAATGAAAAATTTCTATTCCTTTCTTATTTTATGAAACTTTTTTTATAATTATCAAATATCTTTATTAAATAACAATTTTTTAAAAAAAGTTTTAGCTTTAGAAATTCTTCCTTTTTTTTAAATTTTTGACTGTACCTTTTTCTCAACATATTACGTCTGTTAATTTTTATTATTAAAAATTATGGAGTGCTGGTTATTAATTTTCTCAAGTGCATTTCTTTTACGTATACATTTTTGTACAATACAGTTACTCTAAACTCTCTATAATCAATGAGGGCCATATCCATTTTCTACAAAAAAATGAAACAAGATTCACAAGAATAATATTTTAAATAAATCCCATTATTTAAATTAAATGAAAAATTTCGATTCCTTTCTTATTTTACGAAATATTTTTTATAATTATCAAATATCTTTATTAAATAACAATTTTTTAAAAAAAGTTTTAGCTTTAGAAATTCTCCCTTTTTTAAAATTTTTGACTGCACCTTATTCTCAACATATTACGTCTGTTAATTTTTATTTTTTAAAATTATGGAGTGCTGGTTATTAATTTTCTCAAGTGCATTTCTTTTAAGTATACATTTTTGTACAATACAGTTACTCTAAACTCTGTATAATCAATGAGGGCTATATCCATTTTCTACAAAAAAATGAAACAAGATTCACAAGAAAAATATTTTAAATAAATCCCATTATTTAAATTAAATGAAAAATTTCTATTCCATTCTTATTTTATGAAACTTTTTTTATAATTATCAAATATCTTTATTAAATAACAATTTTTTTAAAAAAGTTTTAGCTTTAGAAATTCTTCCTTTTTTTAAAATTTTTGACTGTACCTTTTTCTCAACATATTACGTCTGTTAATTTTTATTATTAAAAATTATGGAGTGCTGGTTATTAATTTTCTCAAGTGCATTTGTTTTACGTATACATTTTTGTACAATACAGTTACTCTAAACTCTCTATAATCAATGAGGGCCATATCCATTTTCTACAAAAAAATAAAACAAGATTCACAAGTATAATATTTTAAATAAATCCCATTATTTAAATTAAATGAAAAATTTCGATTCTTTTCTTATTTTACGAAATATTTTTTATAATTATCAAATATCTTTATTAAATAACAATTTTTTAAAAAAAGTTTTAGCTTTAGAAATTCTCCCTTTTTAAAAATTTTTGACTGTACCTTATTCTCAACATATTACGTCTGTTAATTTTTATTTTTAAAAATTATGGAGTGCTGGTTATTAATTTTCTCAAGTACATTTCTTTTAAGCATACATTTTTGTACAATACAGTTACTCTAAACTCTCTATAGTCAATGAGGGCCATATCCATTTTCTACATTATCCCACTGTCTCGAAAAGGAAATTGAAAGTAATTTGTGTAAAAACTTCTACATGTTTCGAAAAGGATGTCATGTACTCTACTGCTATCGTAAAATCCTGAAAATTCATATAAATATTATAATCGTTTTACATCAAACTTTTATATAAATCAATAAGTGTAGCTGAACTGAAAAACCATCTTCTTTTTTTCCTATTTTCTTTCTTATGGTATGTTGGATTTTTTCCATAGGATAAGGCTTTCCAAATTCACTCAAATGCTAGTCTATGTTAAAAGTAGTTCAGGTAAAATATAAAATTAAATCATTAAAATAATTTTTCGTTTATTACAGAACAGCACAAAAATCAATGGTTTATTATGTGATATAATAAGTATGATTAATATCATAATTGTATGAAAAATTATTTTGGAACTAGGAAAATCACATATGTAAAAAAACGTAAGTTGCATCAGTTACACCACATATCCGTTACATCACATACGTTGAACATAAGTTCCTTTAAACAAATGTGAAGAAAAAAAAATCAGGTAGTCTCTTCTAACGAAAATACCGCGGGTTATTAACGTAGGATTAATTATCGTTACTTACCTCTTTTTTTTTCAACGCATTTCGGTACTTTTTTATTTAACTGTTTACCGTTTACCCAAGCGATACAGACTAGGTTTGGCAAGCTGCCAAAATTTCAACGACGGACGGCTGAAATTTTGCTTTATCGCGGACCGTTATGGAAGAACGTAATCCTACGTTAAAAGGAGAAAAATGGATGATTTAATTTTTAAGTATGTATTTCTACCAAAATATTTTAATAACATGAAAAATGCTAATTCTGTTTGTGAACATTCTGTTTGTATATTCAAATGAAAATAAAGCATTCAGATATATAATTAAAAGAAACAAACTCCATCACGGTTCCTGAATAAAAGTTTTATAATTTTAGCAATATTTATTTATTAGATATAGATCTTAAAAACTATTGTTATTTTTAAAGGACATTTTGTTTTCTAAGATGAAACCATATCTTTTTATGTTTCATTATTTTTATATCACACTTCTCTGTATATGTTTTTTATCAACTTACATTTCTTTTACAAAATAGATTTATGAACACGAGTCACCTTATCAGTTGGTCATTTTCTCAAGATATATTAGATTAATGTAGAAAAATTTATCATCTTTTATGTCAAATGGGTATCCTTAAAGATTTATTTTATTTTTAGATAACATTTATATCAAATCTATTATATGATTATTATTATTTCCTTTGGCAGTAGGAAAGTACATTTGTTTTCCATTAACTTAAAAACACTCAGACAAATTTATTTATTTTTTTAATAATTTTGTATTACTCCATGGCTATATATAAAACGATTATGTGCAATTTCAAATCTTCACTTAAAATGGGGAAAAAATAAGTAGATAAATAGCTTTTTGGGTTTAATTTATTTTAAGCAACAGTTCCAATTTAGCAAGCATAATAAATTCATAAGCTACACAAATATTTTTCTTATGATTATGTAAATTAAATATTTAAGAATTGCGATTAATACTTCAAAAGGTTTTACGAAAGTAAACAAACTTAAGTGTACTCTAGCAGCGTACTAATTAGTTTTTTTTTACACAATCATAATATTTCACTTTGTTCCTAGGATATCTGAATGAAACTATTTCATGTAATTACACAAAATAAATTGTAAATGCTCATCCTTTCTTAAATTATCTTTTTTATGTTCTTGTTCCACCTTAATTTCCTTTTTTAATTACAGTTGTCTTAATTGATTCTAATTATGTTTACCTCAAATCCTAGCGTAAAGTTAACACTAACAAAGTAATTAAAAAATATATTTTTCTATCGGGAATTTATTGTAAGTAAATTACGCAAAAACGTTAGTTATAAACAGTTTGAATATAGTTTTTTTTATGTTTATAGTCGACATCAAAAATCTTTAATAAACTTTTAAAAGAGTTATTATCCTGAATAAACGGTAATATACCGTCTAGTATGGGGTAAAATTAAAGCACATCTAAACGTTTTGTTTGTACGAGTAACACTTTTCCAACTACTTTATTAAGGGAGCACCATATTGGTAAGATATCATTGCTCCACATAAGGAGTAGGACACGAAAACGACCTTGCATTAGTCGGGATTTGAACCCAAACCCACGATGTGGCGGCTCAGAACGATAACCACATTAATAAGTGGGCGGCGAAATAAATAAATAAATAAATAAAAATAAAAAAGTAAAAATAATTTAGGAGTATGATTGGATGATCTGTTTTTTGGGAATCAAACCGATTCTTAAGATTGGGTTTTCCATATTTAATTTAAGTGATAACTGAAAAAAAAACTTTTTGTACTTGGTATGCTATAAAAATCTCAAAAGGTATTCTAGAGTTAATGTAACAGAATCTACATGACACCCGGTACGTTTATTGATAAATATTTTTAGATTCGATATTTTTTTAGATCTCATATTTTATTGGATTTGGCATTTTTTACATTTGATTTTTCAATTGCTATTTTTTTTAATAATTGTATTTTGTTGCAAAGAGACAAAAGGTAGTTTAAAAAAATCTTTTTCAATTCAAAATCAAACATTTTATATTGATGTTTTTCTTATGGCCAAGCATCAATATAAAATATTTCTGATTCAGTTATAGATGAGAATTGTTGTCTTCTAAAAAATTTTTCAACAATGCGTTTGGGAAAAAATAACATTTAAATAATAACGTACGCTTTCAAACAAATTTATTTTTATCTCATATCAACTTTACAATAAAACAACAAACAAGGGAGTATATAATGTTGTAATTAGGTTCCTTTGTAAATAGAAAAATACATGAAATTACATTAAATTTAATGGCACAGAACTTTTTGATCGGTTTTGTATAACTATTTTCTCACTCCATTAAAATATATATATATATATATATATATATATATATATATATATATATATATATATACAGGTGGTTATCAAAATAATGGAAACACTAAGAAACATCATGAAAAACTTTATTAATACGGGGCAGGATCAGCTTTTCATGTAATACCGCCTAATTCACCTTGGAATTGGATTATACAAGTCATGATTAGTGGTTAAGAATATATTATACCATTCTTCAGGTAAAAATCATGAAACTTCCTGTAAAGATGCTGTGGTGGATATCGATACCTTTATCTATCCGCTTATACAGATCACAGTGGTTGGAGGATTTATGGTCGGAAGGATTGTACAGGGCAAGATAAGATATTTAACTTCTTTTACATGCTCTTGAAACCAATATTTGTTAGATTTAGCTGTATGATTAGGGGGATTATCAAATCGTAGAACGCCATCTCCTGCAAGAAACAATGTTTGCACCATAAGATGGACTAGTGAGCTAAAACTTCGACATAGTCCTTCTCATTCAATCTCCCTTTTTAGGTTTGCAATCGGGCCTGAAGAAAACCACGAGATGCCGTCCCAACCCCTCATTGATACGCCTCCATGATTGACAGTTGACATGAGACATCCAGAATCTTACGCTTGTGTAGGTGTTCTCCAGACATACGCACGTCCTGTTGTGAGGATAAATGTGAACAATGATTCGTTAGACCAAATGCCGTTTTCCGACATATTACACGACAAGGATAAAATGGGGTTTGGTCGTGGCACCATTGTGGATGATATTTTATATTGGTTTTATATCGATATTTTATATTGATATTTTCTATTGGTATTAGAAGTGGCTTGGGAATAACTACCCTTCCGTAAATGCTTTGTTTGTGAAGTTCTTTTCTACCTCTAATGGTTGATACCAGAACATGCAGATGCCGATTGAGCTCTTTGGTCATTTTAGTTGCAGTTGTTGTATTTCTTCATGTCACAATCCGCTTCAATTCCTCTTCCTTCTCTTTCACTCAGCTCTCTATTTCGATCACTATTTTGTTTGGCAAAGGATGCTTTTCTGTGCACTTTGTATGCTATCATGACTTTCGATACCATAGCTCGAAAAACACCCATTAGCCTGGTGGTTGCAGTAACAGATACTCCAATTTCAACAGGCTCCAACAATTTGCTCTTTTCATAAGGTCTGCAAAGTTTGACATTTTACGCTGCTCCCCCCAAACGCACGATGCCTTTGGCTTCATTACTGCTACCTGACAGTAGAATAATGCATGCACTATATTATATAGGAAAAAAACCGGTGTCCAGTCTTGTTTTTTAAGAAATATGAAGCACATTCATAAGCACCACTAATATTCATAGGTGTTTCCATTATTTTGATAACTACCTGTATATATATATATATATATATATATATATATATATATATATATATA